>VZRU01006720.1:65743-76018 GCA_013398155.1 Pedionomus torquatus | reverse complement strand
AAAAAAAGGAGCAACAGACATTTGCCCTCAGTCTCAGTTCCACCCACCTTTATGAGGAACGGTGTCAAGTCACGTCTTTTTTCTCTTCTTACCAAATTATAGCCCTTCCAACAAGTAATTATGTAAAGGGAGAAAGAAACTGAGATCGGGTTAGTCACTTGCTTACAAGTAAACAGGCAATAGTTACCGACTTAAGACATTACTATTATTTTAATTATTATTATAAGTGCATTCTTATCAGATACCCATATTCACTCAAACATTCAGGGATTTTTTTGTAGAACTGGGATAGAAAAAAATTCAATTTGCACCATCCTCTTAGTGTCACATGGCTTATAAAGCCACAGATGAGAGAGAGGTTTCCAGATCTACATTGCTCAAAATGTACACTCAGCCTTCCATCAGACGTTAATTTTAAAACTATGTTTAAAAGCTGAGCTGCTCATGAAAGCTACCTTGTCTTCACTTTTAGGTGCTTCCTAAAACATTAGCTCTTTCTATCTGAATGCTTCAGCTAATCTGGAGCATAGATGCTTTTACCCACAGTAAGGAACTTGAAGACTCATCTGCATTTAACAAAAGAATAAAAAATACAGAAGCTGTAAACGTCTCCACACACTAGGAGAGTTCTCATTGGTATACAGGCAGCTCCCTATGCAGCATTTTCCATTCTAGAGCTGCAAACCTGTGGCTGACCATCCTTTTTGATTCCTGTATGCTATTTGAGGTAATAACTTCTTATCTATAATACTATAATAAACAAAAACTTGAAGCACACCTATATGGAATAGCAGAAAAACAACTGAATTACAATGCGAACAAAGTTAGTATATCTTTCTGGGATGGGATCACTGAGAGCATCTTTCCAGATGGAAGTGAGAAAAAAAAATAAATTACAGGTATAGCTCAGATTTGTACATCTTGTTCAGGGAGTGGGCTCTGAACAAAGAAAAAGCTGGAAATCATCTGCATAACAGTAGTGGAAGAGACTTCTAGACTCTGATCAGGTGTAATTTCCATCTGATGAATAATGGAGCATCTAAGCTACAGTGTTTGTAACAGAAAAATTATAATTATAGCATTCATATTATTTTTATCTTCTTAAAAAAAAGAAAAACCCTAAAAAATAAAATAGTTAATGCAAATGCACATGATCCACCCAAGAAACAGGATTCTTTTTATGTAATACTCTTCTTCATATCTACTTAAAGCACATTTCTGAGATCTTATAAACCTTAAAAATTAATACGAACGAGAAACTGATTTTTTTTTTCCTGTTTCAAAATGAGTTAACCAGGAGAGAGAAAGTGCATCAAGCTGTTTGTTGTCTTCCAAAAGCACAGATGTAAAAAAAACTCTTTTTTTTTTAATTTCAATATCATTAATAAATACTTTATGCAACTGAAAGATACCTTCCTTCAGTCAGACTGAAGTTAAGACTATGAAAAATACTTTGGGAAGACAAAAGAATCTGCATGATAAGCTATTTCTGTGAATCTCTTAGAAACAATTTAAAGCCACAGTGAAAACGTTCAGAATCTTTAAAATCTAAGAGTTTTACATGTTCACCGAGGGAAGGAATAAATGCCTGGTATATTGGGAAAGTATACAAGCATGATGTGATGGTGGCCAAGGAAGGCTAAAGAACTAGATGAACTATATATTATTTGAGGCCAGAGAATTGAGATGAGAAAGGCCTACCTAGAAAAGTCTTCGATTATGTATATTTAGCAATGGCTAGAACTACTGGGGGGAAAAAAAACAAAAAAAAAATTGTAAGAGGAAGTGATTAAGTTGTTTTTTCTGTATGTTCTAAAACCATAAAGCAGAACATGAAAAATATTTCAGATCTATTCCAATACATTTCCAATAAACAGAGCAGACAACTGTCTTAAGCATCCTCTGAAAAACTGCGAGTCATCAAGATGTTTATCAAGTGTTAATATTTGCACCAAGACCTTTATAACAACAGCTATCTATGTGAAGAAAAACATGTTTATCCACCCTCTGAGTGGGTTTGCAAGTGAAGAAAACTGCAATTATTCTGCCCCTTCCAGAACTAGTCCTGAAGCTGGATTCTTCTAGGCATCTTTGTAGCGAGATGCCTTTCAAATGCCTATCTATATCAAAGCAGACTTCTGCCAAATCCAAGGAGAAAATTACTTTCTCCATGAAAAACTTAAGTAAACAGATCAACAAATTCTGTGAGACTAACCATAGAAGTGAACCCCAGAGCTTGGCCCTTCTTCCCCCTCCCCAACTCTGAATCCTTTCAACAGCCTCAGGCTCACAATAGAAAGCTGTTTATCAAAAGCACCGTGGGTGCTCTCTACTGTCAAGGTGTACGGTAAGCAAGATAGTTCTTTAAGATAAAATGTGTTTAAGAATTAAAACATCTTGGAAAAACAAACAGACAAACAAAAGCACATCAGTGAAAAGTACAAAGAGAAATGTGTCATCCGTACAACATCAGAAACTTCATTAGCAGGTAGGGTTATTTGAGCTACCCAAATTTGCTATCCAAAATTTGAATACGTTTTTGCTTAAAGGTCTTGATGATTTGTTGTTAAATCAAGAATAACTGGGATTAAAAATACAAATACTTATTTTAATCATTGCAGAATTTAAATTCTGTAGACTCTAATCCCAAGGGAAGGAGGACATGGACATGTGAAGCAAAAGCTACTTCCATATAAAAAGGTTTTATAGCGGAACACTAATGGAAAAGAATAATCTCCTACCTATGACATCATTGTTTCACCATTAGCAATCATGGATCAATGAAGAACATGCCAAAATTTCAGGAGAAAAAGAGAGGAGGCGGGGAAGAAGATAGATAGATGAAGCTTTTTTTCCCTGCCACAGGAAAGGGTTTCTTGCCTTCCAAAATATGGAATTTTTAAGTGGGACATGAATTCACAGATCAAAGTGCAAAAATCACCAAGCTGTCATAGACACATGCAGGCATAAGACTACTAAAAATATACAAGCTTGCTTGAATATTAGCATGCTTCCATCAAGCAGCGTGTCCACACAAGTTACAATGACATAGCCCTTAATTCTTCACATTATTTCCAGCTATTCTAGAGAGCCCTGACCAGTGCACAGCGCAGCACAGCACAGCATACAGTGCGTTAGGAAATAAGCAGTGCAAATGAGTCCTAACTGCAATTTAAAATCTCTTGCAAAGCTTCTCCTTACTTTATCAGAAGTTCTGTCACAACCATGCTCAAATATTAAATATTTATTTGCAACATCTGCAATCTCAAAGATTTTCCCAGTGTAAATGAAATAGAATTTAAAAACGAATTGGGGACTTTTGCTTTGTTTTAACTCCAGTTAAAGGTTATAAAATATGCATTAGAATGGGCTGGCACAGATTAAGAGAACACAAAGCATTTATAATTTTCTGTTTACCACTTTTCCCAAGAAGTCTAATTTATTTGCCCTAGGGAATTATACTTTCCATAATATTTAACATTCTAAATATGATGCGATTTCTATAAAGTAGGTCATACAAAACTCGTAAAGGAGTCTCAGAGGGTGGGGAGGAAGGTTAAGCAAGCCTATTGTTTGTTCTGTTTACCACACATGGTAAACTGACAATACTTAAACACTTTTTTTTTTTACTTTTTTTAAATTTTTTTTTATTTAATCTAAGTCTTTTCTTCTTGAACCAAGGAATTTTCTCCGTCACAGAGTAATAGAGCTTGAAAACTCCAGCATCAGCAGGGAAGGCAGGCACTCCTTAGCCAGCCACTGTGTGAGAGAGAAAATGCAATTAAGGCTCCCACCAGGGACAGAGAACTAAACAAAACCTGCGTCTTCACACAAGAGCCTTTTTCTTCAATGTGAAGTACAAGGCCTCAAATCTTGTTGGTGAGATGCTAGCATTTAGGACAACACACTTTCAGATTTTCTCACAGCGGATCAAAGTAAATAATGCAAGGGCAGCAAACAAAAGGGAAAACTCCAGCGTGCTTACATTAAAAAGAGATTACAGGGGGCTTACAAGTGATTGAAGGAATAGATGACATTTTCAGAAACATAAAACTAAGATCTTTAAGTACAGCTAGCACAGTGATGTGCGTCTAGCTCACCGACGTTTTAGCAGGAGACATGCAAGCAAGTTATGTGTTCAAATACACAACACAAAAAAAATATGGTAATTGCTATCTCAGGTATTTAACATGAATGCAACTATTCCTGATCTCACTGAGGTCAGGGGAAGTTTAACTACTGATCTCAAGAAAAAAAAAAAAGTATCATTCTGGCCTACTTTCAGTCTACACTTTTAATTTCTCTTCACCCCTGTCCCCATTTAAATAAACACATGTTGATAGTGTGGGTAATTAGGGCAGTTTCAAGACATGCATGAAAGAACCATACAGTTTTCAGTCCATTTGCTCCCTGCAAATGCAGGCCAGCACAATCCTCGATTAATTCCATCTTCCATTTCCTTTGACGACACCAATCACAGTAGTAGCCCCTCTTTCCATCAGGTCAATAGTTAACACTTCTTCTGCATCTCAAAATTAACAGGCATTACCCATCCTCAAGCCTTTGAAGCTTTCATAGTCTTAATACAGAACTCAGGAAAGCAATGTACATAGCATTGCTTGACAGTTTTTAAGTGGCAATTTGTGACAAACATCTCCAAAGTCTTACTCATCTTGCTGTGACCCATATGTATCACACAATGATTATGACCCGGAAAAAGGAATCTTGCATGTTGAGAAAAGTAAAAAAAGACTAAGCTTCATTGAAGGTCCTAGAGTGAATCAAACACACTCCGAGTAATGTAAAAAAGAGTTTTGGAAAAAGAAAAACGTTTTGTTCTGGTGAGAAATCTGGAAGATGTTTGTTGGCCATAACAAACACAGCAATTCTTTGCTCAGTTCTGGCTCCATTAGAACTTGACGCTGTGGATCAACACACTCAGAGTTGCATGCCTGACATAATAGTCATTATATCTACTTTCAGAAACTTTTATTTTATTCCATTAAGTTATCTCCCTGCATTCCACTTCAACTCAAAGGACAGGCACCCTCAAGTGATGATTTATCTCTACCAAGGCAGCCCTGACAAACAGCTTCCACTGGATGCTTAGGGCAGAATCCATGGGAATCCAAAGCATTTGGTCTGAGTTAGTCATCTAAGCTCCCTCTCCAGTCAACAAATTGAGAGAAGGAGAAGGAGGAGACAGAGACAAGCACCCCCAGAGAGCAATTCATCACAACTGTCTTACAACACCCTCTGAGGGTGTCTCTCTCCATTAAAGACAGAGTCCATGACCTCAGAGAATCCAGATGACTAATTTCTAGATGACCAAAGTTGGTGAGACTAATCCCACTATCAGACTATTCTGGGTGATAATGAACAGAGTAACTCTCACAAGAACTGTAATGTCAGGGCCCCTATCTGTATCTGCTGCTTATTTTGCAGAAACTGGAATATAACATTGTTTTGGACATTAAAATCAGATTCCACACAGATGTCTCCCAATCTCACTAGAAACCAACTCACTGAATCAACCAATTTTTTCCTCTTCCCAGTCTCATCCTCAAAATGTCCCATTTTTTTCAGCTAGAGCCCTGGTACAGCGAAGTACACCAAATTCCACCCGTTTTTGTTTCCTACCAACCTCCCACTTTTGTACTATTTGTAATCATTTGAGGTTTTTATAAAGCAAAGCATACATTGTGTCTTTAAAAAACAACAAAAACCAAACAAGGTAATACCATAGGATAAGAAAAAAAAATAAAAATAAAAATCAAAAAACACCCAAACCACCCAGACAATACTATGCCCTATATCATATCTCTCTTGTTATCAAAGTAACAATAATAATGTTATCTCATAATGACGATAAAGCAAATACTCCAGTTGCTACTTTGGAAAAAACATTTAAGTAAATGGATGTTTTATCTGCCAAAAGACTTGCAATATCTGTAGGACTTCATTTGGCTTCATGTGAAAGCTTTTTAAGACAGACAATACTTCAGGACTGACCTTTTAATACATACCTTCTTGGTTTTCTATTTACACGAACATAGACACAACCAAAACAAACCAGCTAGGACCTAAATCGTGGCCAATCAGTTATCAAAGAAAACCAAATTACATAAAAAAAAAAAAAAACAAACAAATTAAAGCCCATTTTACGTGCATGCGTACCAACTGCACACTTTCTGCAACTTTCTCCCAGTAAAACAGCAGCAACATGTCCTGAATGAAAAAGTTGTCCAGTAACCATTAGAGAAAATGTATGCTTATTCTTAGCATGTGATAGTGTCCCCTCCATCTCTACTAAGCTGTTGCTGCTGCTGAGCACTATTTCAAAAAACACTCAAATATTGATTTTAAACATTTCATTTCAGTTAGGTGAAAACCTACTAAGTAAAGTTAATTTTCAAGGAATTAGACTGGTGCTGGGAAACGTAAGTGAATTGCATTAATTTCCATTTAACGGCACTAATGAAACAAGATAAATATTGCATATGACTTATTATAACTTTGTTTTGAAAATCAAACAGTTCAGAAAATAATCAGTAGGCATTCAGTCAAGGAGTATTTCATCATGTGTAAACACAGTGAATTAAATTCAGTCCCTAACACTTTATACATTCATTGACTTTTATGTCCTATGTATATTTTTACTCTGTTTCAAGAAGTCTGGATCTAATTTAGAAAGAAACTGAAAAACAAACTATGAAAACTAGCAAATATAAAAAGCCTATTACTCAACCACAGAGGATACTGTCAGGCTTCATTATTTAGATGAGCATGAGCATTATAAGTTATTCTATTGTGTGTTCTGTTTAAAATTAGAAATACATAAATTAAAATTCTCATTGAGATTAATTTCAGGAACTAAACCAGAATTTAAAATGTAGCCTCACAGTGATGTCTGGGAACTGCTGCATGTGGTGATACTTGATACATACATTTGTATCACAAAGCAATTGAGATTTAGGATATGTTGTAAATGAGAGGAATAAAAATATTAATAATGATAAGATTTGAATTAATTTTCAGTAGCTAGGAGAACGCATTGTAATACAGCGAAGTTTTTTGTTCGTTATAAAAACAGACATTAGAATATATTATTAAATGACACTTTAACCCATTATTTGAGTTCTCCTTGACATACACTCATGCATGTATACGTGAGTGATTGCTTATGCAATAAGCCTGGGAAAAATGTAAATTGTATTTCCTCATAGCAAATTGCAACTGAATTAGACTACTGGGCAGACATAAACAATGCAATCAAATTCCCTGGCTTTTTATTGAGCTTCTATTTGACTTAGTGTACATTTGAAAACAAAAAAATTGTGTTTCTCAGGGTCTGTGACATTGCAGGCCATGAGAGATTCAATGTCAGTGCCGGCATACAAATTTATTAGTCTATAAAATTTGACATTCTCTTATTTATTCACAGAAAGGACAAATAAGATATTTTTTCATACTTACCAGAAATATCTGGGAGTGTTTATATGCTGCTCCATCTGGAGGATGCAAATAGTCGAGGCTGCTTTACAATTCAGCAGGCAAAGGCCTGCTGAAGGATAACAAATGACTTCATGGTGAAACAGCTATTGAAATTCTTTCAGTACGTGATATTAAAAACAACTGAACAAACAGAGATAAGGGACAAATAGGATTTGAAACAGACCTTTTTTTTTTTTTTTTTAAACAGTGTAAAAGAAAAACAAATGGAGCTCCTAGTTGAGGCTATACCTTTTAGTAATTTCTGAAGGTAGTTTTATTTCATACTTAAGACCTGTCTTAGAATGGTAGGTGCTGACCAAGTTTAGTGCCCCAGATATTAAAATGTTAACAGCACAACTCTCTCTGGAATCCTGAAGATGGGACAGGAAGGAAGGATAACTTCATCATTCTATAGAAAATTTTTGCTTAAGACATTCTTTCCAAAGGGGAAAAAAAATTACTTGTTCCTATAGGCATGAGAGATTCAACATCAAAAATGTAGCGAACATTTATAAGCAATGAAAATTTAACTTTAAAAGCCAAAGCTGTCTCAATAGGAACTTTGGTCGAATGACCAATACAGCATAATAATTGATGAAGCGTGAAGATGAAGTACTGCCATGTACTTCAAAGATGGAAAAGAAGAAATCAGGAAAGAATGGGTTTTTGGAGATTATGATTTGTTCTGATTATTTGGAATTTCCATTTTTCATGCCATCATATTGTTATCCCCATTTACTATATGCTGGCAAGAAGAACATTAACAAAATCCCCCAGAAACATGCAACCGTAAATTATTTCTATCAGAAAAGACTTCTAGATGTCCTCTGCTACAACCTTCTACTGATAGCAATGCTAGCTTACATTGGGCCAACTCAACAACTGGTGGTTGCCACATATATGTAGATGCGTAACAGCAGAAAACCCACCACAGCATTTGGGCTATCGGTCTTTCAGATGTAGATAGTCTATCAAATGTAACCAGAGTGTGCCCAGGAAATTCCAGAGGCTCCCAGAAACATCAGAAAACCAGGGTGCAGTCCACCGTGTAGCCTGAGGGACTATGACAGACCAAATCATAGCCCTTTTTCCTGTAAGAACTCGCCATCTGGGTGATGCCACATACACCCCCATACCCTCACGCCATAAAGTCTTTGCAGTCTGATCCTACGTCACTGTATTTTGTTTAGGTGCTTCTATGCTCAAGTACTAGAAGCTCTCTTTTCCCTTTCAGGAAAAAAAGCTAAAACTGACAATCAAACCAATCTCAACACAAATATTCATTCAGTTTAAGTCTTCTTCACACCAACAAGTGCAGCTGCATTGGTTACAGTTAGAATTTCTAATGTTCCTAACCAAAGTTTCATTAAAAGCCCACTCTACCTGGCACTTGCTCCCAAAATCATCATTAGCTGGGTTAGCATTTCTTAAGAGTGTGCCTACACCACAGTGCAAGATGACTATTTTCACCTCAACTTTGCACCAAAATAGGCACACGTTCAAGATTAGAGCCACCAGTCTCAATGAGATGCAAGAATTCACGCTGACAAAGGAACAGCGGTTCCCGATACAAAACACAGATCATTTTGTCCCCTTTGTACCAATATGGTGGCATTGACGCTGCACAACACAACAGAGGCTTTGCAAAATTACCCTGAAGTAACAAAACTGCTCAGGCTCGACCAGCCTTGGTTATCACTACACTACGTCTCCTCCAGATACAGAAACAAACTCTTAACAGTACAAACAATAGAGGACTACATTCCACTCAGTGGGTTGCACAGATCTTCTTGCTTTAGTACATTCAAAGCAGGACAACTGCTTTGGAAAAAAAAAAAAAAAAAGTTTGGTGTTCTGCCAGAACTGTGCTGAAACAGAAGACCCAATTTCTTAGTGTTTCTTTTCCTGAAAGCTTCCTTTACTTTAAAAAAAGGGAGAGGGGCAGACAGAAATTTGTAAAAAACCCTGTAAACAACTTCTGGCTTAGTATAAACAAACGAAATATCAGAACTTAACATCTTCAGCGAAACACAAAGAACAAGTTCATCAGTTTACTCTCCTAGGTGCAAAATTAAAAATAAATTAAAAAAAAAAAAAATTAGACTTATATCATCACTCTATTTTATTAACCTGACAGGATGTAAACACTGTTCAGATTGGTTAATGTCAGATTGAAATCCACTTCTGTAAAGTAGCATTTGGCATTTCAATCAGAAATCCATCAGATGTTCCAGTTTAACAATCTTAAGGTTGCTACAATTCCCTCAAGAAAAGATATTTCATGTTCCCCAGAGCGCAGGTGTTCTAAGAAGTGTCTTGCTTAGTAAGGGGACATTCATGAAATGTTACAATTTCAACCTAATTAGAGAGAAATCTTATTAATTAGATAATCAGCTAAAAGGATATTAGATTTTTTTAGATGGAGGGCAAAACAGCAGCACATTAAGGACCCATCTTTTCCTGCCATTTTAAGTAACTGCTCTTTCAAACATCACTTTACTTCTTAAATCACTGAGAGTTTAATAAGTTAATCACAGTGAAATAAGAAAGCTATCTGTTGAAACAACTCCCAACAGCAAAGCAATCCTCCCTAACTATTTTATGTTTGCACATGTGTATAATATTTAAAGACATATAATTTTATGCATGCGTGTATATCTGTATGCTTAAGTCCATGAAAATGTCATCTTGCAACTTCTCCAGGAAATGTCTGTAATTTTTAAAAGTACTATTTCTTTTCAAAATAAAAGAAAGATTTAACGTATTACAGACCTTCCCCCC
>VZRU01006720.1:52022-65734 GCA_013398155.1 Pedionomus torquatus | reverse complement strand
ACCCATCCCCCCCCCCCCAAAGTGATATACTTCTATCAGAACTGCTTACTGAGCCCTATTTTACTTTACTGAATCCAAAGCCTCTTCATTAATTCTAAATGCTTCTGTTCCAAATCTCTAAAGCACAAGAGAAAAAGCATTGAACACTTCCTTTTCGCCATCTGCTTCCAATAACTCTAGTCAATGGCCAGAATATACTATTCTACACACTCAACCTTCAGTTCACAGTAATAATGCATTTAAATGTTGCTATATAAGAATAGCGTCCACCCACAAAGTGGCTGGGACACTCCCTGCTGTACTGCCCATGCAACAGGGTGATATATTTATTATTCCTATTGCTAGAACTTCGTAGATTCTAAATGCATTTCCCAAATAGAGCAACTAAATGAAAGTTCAAAAGCTACCTTCCCTCATTCGGAGAGCTAACATACCCCCTTTCAGAAACCAGACTGTAAACTTATCTTCCCATTTATTTACCTTCTGTAAGTTAACATAAAGTTCTTCCCTTTTCTACTTAAGAAAGATGCCTGAACTTCCTCAGCGCTTAAAGGGTCAAAATTTATCATTTCAGTTCATCTAATAAGTAATGTTTTTGCCGAACAAAACCAATTCCCAATAAATTCTCACTGTATTTGTGTGCTCTGATTTGATTTAGAGGCCTGTGGGGAGACACCATTTGGTAGCACAGGAACACAGAGGGGTAGGTGGTGCTGAGGAGAAGTAGAGCTCATGTGCCAGAAGTGTTATTGTGTCAGGTTGATTTATTGAGTGAGCTTCACTTCACCGAATGTTCCGAGATATTTATTTCCCTAAAGGCTCTGCAAAGATATGAACAGACCTGCATCCACAGATGTCATCATTGCTCATTTTACCGAGTCATGAAATTTTCTCAACTGCAATTTGTCCATCTAAAATTGCTGCAACAGAACAATGTCAATAGTAGCTTCCTACTCATACTACCTCCCTCCACTACACACTCTTGCCACATCCACCTCCTAACTTCACAGAATTTAAAGACGCAGACCTCCTTCCATCTACACATTAAACAATTCCTCAAGCACTTCCTTTTCTTAATACATTAGGGACGGGACATTAAAAAAAGCCTGCAAACACAGGGGGTAGTCAGATGGCAAAAGTAAGAAACTAGTAGTGTATATGACTGAACAAATGAAATGAAAGAATGCCAACAAGTGACAAGAAAAATGTCCTACTTGAACAAGTTAGAGCTAGAATCCCATTACCCGGAATTAAGAACAGTCAACTCCTGTGATTTTCCTTGGACTTCTTGTTTTGCTCTGTGCTTTTTGACAGCAGCTGCAGCGAGAAGTGAGCAACCATCGTTCTTACTCTAGTCGTAATAGCAAAGATTACACTTGGTCCCAATTTGATTTTACAGCTGCACGGAGAGGAAGAAACAGCCAGGCAAATAGACTTACACCCCCACATGTTCAAAAAATGTTAACTTTCCTAGAAACAATAAAGAACTTAGGGCACTTCGAAAGCTGGAAGTGATATAAAAAGCAAAGATCACAAGCAGTGAAAAGTAGTTCATTAATCATTCATAAAAATTAAGATTCATAAAAATTAATCTTTTCTTAAATATAGCCCAAAAATAGTTTGTATTTAACAAATGAGTTTTGACCTGTAAGTGTTCCTTTAAGGTTTCAGAAGGATAATGTCCTTCTACACAAAGATAAAGTTTCAGGTGTTAGCTGGATTTAAATAATACAACATATAAACAGGATATTACAAATAACTTAAGCTCTTTTACGAACTTTATCCAAAATGCTTTTGCTGTGCTACAGAAGATCTATTTAAATACACATGTAAAAGTGTGTGCTTGTGGCCTATGTCAGAACACACTGGTTTATTTAAATATGTTAATATTTCTCATTATGCCATTAACAATAACCTTCATCCATTTGTGAAAAACATTTTGCCAAGCATGCACATAAAAAATTAGCAAGTGAAGCAAAATCACCTTAATTTGCTTTGGACCAGCAAATAACCAACTAATTTGCAGAAATCCCTGCCAAGCACTCATATTAAATGCTTCATGCTTATTTTATGACCTCTGCTGCTCCTCTCCTTCCCAGGCCCTGAATCATATGATCATTAACATATTGCAAGGTCTGAAACTTTATTTTTTACATTCTTTAATTAATGCCTGTTTATAGAAGGCCATAGGACTTCAGATCCAGTTAATGAAACTTCGCTCCCCCAGGCCCCTGGAGCCCAATAGAGAGCTTTCTCCTCTGTTGTTTTAGTAGCTTTTTTCCAACTGTTTGTTTATACACACTTAATTGATCTCTTTAGTCCCAGAAGCATTCCAGAGACACAACCTGTTCTGAGGCAAGCTAAAGTTTTTTTCCCCTTCTTTATAAGAGCCCTGATTGCCCAAGGTTATCAGTTTTAATTTGAAAGTTGAAGATTCAGCTTTATTTACACTGTCTAAAAGACAAAATTGATATGGGCCCTGAAGTGTTCATTTTTACATTCATACGCAGCAGAGTGGATTGCAAACACATACTGTATATAATTATTTTGATGTAGAACTAAGTAATTACTAAACACTGCTATGTCTTGTTTTATTGCGTTTAAGAAACTCAGTCTTCATAACAAGTTGAAAATAAGAACAAATCAGCCTGCCAATGCATGAAATTTTCATGGCTCTTCAATTTACATTTTACATATTCCCTATGACAAGAATTTCCATTATGCTATTCTCTTTTTTCTGCTATAATTAAATTAAAAAAGTAATTGGCTGGTGCTGCACACTGCTGCAATGTCTTAATCACATAGACAAACAGTTTTACAATAGCTTACACCATTTGCCACATGGGGCAATGACATTATTGTACCAGGCTATAAACCAGGAGACAGATATCACATACCAGCTATCAACTACTGTGTTGAATCTCCTGGTGCCTGCTTGTGAAAACAGAAGAGAGGTACATTTAGTATGTTGATTGGCAACTCCATGTCTGAAATCTTAATTAACTACAAGTGACCAAAGACCAAACACATGATAAAAGGAAATGTTTGTGGTTAAAATGAGTGACATTAGAAATATCTACTTTGATTTCAAGAAGTAAAAAATCCCTGGGCAGAGAAAATAACACAATATGCCACTGCTTTAAAAAAAAAAAAAAGCCAACTAGTAAAAAAAAAAAAAAAAAAAAAAAAAAAAAAAACCACCACCCAACCAAAAACAAAACCTAAAAATACTTCAAGGGTTTTTTTTAAATTGAAAAAACCCACAACTAGCAGCCATCGAGTAACTTTAATTTAGTATAATCAATCTTTTCAATAGAGGCATAAGAAAAAAATGCCAGCAGACAAGACACAGTTACTCTTAATTATACTTTCCTAATCACCTTGACTGATTTAGACAATACTTCCTGTTTAGAAAAAAAAGCACCATGAGAAAATAAAAGACTTCCAAAACTACTCTACTCTTTATATCAGGAATAATTTTAATAGAACCAGACTTCTAACAATCACTACAGCATTCATCTTGAAAAGAAAAGAAATGCATTTAAGAACCTATCAAGTCATTTGACTCAACACTTGAGAGGCAATTTAGACAGAATTTCAATCTAAAGTCAAAAGCTGTTAAACTGAGACTTCCCTAAAACAAGAACTAATCCTGTAAGTTCCTGTGCTTCTATTTTACTTTTACCTGTTTCTTGAATACATGTGCTAAAGACTCATCCCAGATTTTCTACCACAGAATCATTTAGGTTGGAAAAGATCTTTAACATCCCAGTTACTAAGTCAACTGGAATCATAGACTGGACATCTCACTTTCTAAACATCTCAACCAAACCAGCATGCTAGGAGAGCACCTAACACACACTAAACAGTTTAAAATCCTCACAAGATCCAGCATGATTTGCATTATTTATTTTTTTCTTTTTTTCCCTTGTTTTTTCCCCAAAGCCACCTTTTGTGGAAAGCTTCAGAGATCAGGCAATTTGTGTAGACAATGAGATAAAAAAGTTCAGGTCCCTCACTCAAGAAAGTTCAAACCCACAGCAGCTCAAGAGAATAACACACATCAGATAATGGATCAGCATTAAAAATGACTGTTGTCCAGACTGAGCCATCCACATTAACAAAAAGTTATTTAACATTTTATGACCACAAATAATCTGTGACAGGAATTAGGCACTCACAAGTAGCCTACAGCCCTACTCCAAAATTCTTTTTTAGGGTACAACAACTATCTTCACGTATTACATATGGAACCTGTGTTCTGGGTGTTTGTCCATAAATTAAGCACATTTTTGTTGATAAGCCCTTTACTCAAGTTAAATCTTTGAACTAAATCTTTAATCTTAAACAAAGTTAAAGTTAAATATTTGTGCATGTAATGCATGCACATCAGCACAGTTACTTTTCATTAGCTGAATTTTCTGCCACTTTGAGGGAGAAAAGAGATTTTGTACTATTTCTTGGTAAAGTAAGGCATTACAAGGCAACTTTCTGTACATATTAATTCTAAAGCCCAACTAACACCAAGCCTCAGATACTTGATGCATACAGATGAGAGGCCAAATCAGATGAGCAACTAGATTCTAATTGTGTGGAGTGAGAAGGGTCTAATAGCGCGTCTCAAAAAACGGGTAACACAGGTCCTTAGCATATAGTAGACTCCAACACCAATACTAACATTTCCATGGTTCCCTTCAAAAACTCAAGCTGATAAATGAAATCCATCTTGTTTTAAGAACAATTAAGCCACCATAGGGGGGTATTTAGTCCTTCTACTTAAAATCCTACAGAATCTAATGCAGCTGACCTCAGAAAAGAAATGTGATGGGAGGACTCCAGGGAATTAGCCAAAAATCTCATAGCTCTAAGTGTAAACTCACTGAGCTGGAAACTGTCATGTATATACTTCCTACCTATAAATCTCTCTTATCATAACTGATTAAGGCAGAATAGGCATGATCCTGTTCCCACTGATGACAATGGCAAAACTCCAATTGACTCCTTCATTCCTGAATTTGGCAAAAGAAGAATTCATCAGCTCCCAATTACTACATAGCACAAAGGACTTGGATGGATCCTAAGCTTTTTCTTACCTCAGCCACAAGGTATTGTTTCACTTTTACCTACCTGGATTTTTACTTTAAGTAGAACACAATGGACTGAAGTCACATAGAGAATGAGGAACTCCTAGGAAACTTAGTGTGTAAAGAAATAGTCTCTGCTAAGGTTTCTTAATACCTCTTATGCTTCAAGTCTCATTTCTATTTCTATTATTTTGTGGTGCTGTCACTGTTTCTTCAAAAGAGGAAGAGCCTACTTCTACACCACCACCAATACAATCCCAGTACCTGAAGAGTCCTTTCAACTGCTGCTGTAGTATAAAATATTCATGAAAAATAAAAAAAATAATGATATTCCATCACTACACTTGATGAACACTCTGTACCAGAAAAGGCACAGTAAACTGTCTTGGAGACTTCAGTACTGGTCAAAACCAGGTAAGTACATTAATTTCTTAGTTTATTTCTCAAGATTTTACTACCTCAAATCATGAAAGATTGGAAAAATATGAAAGTTAGTAAAATCGAATCTTCTAATTCTCAATTTAACCCTTTATAAATGCTCAAGAGCAGGAACGTCAGGTTGTTACTCACTCCGTCTCTTTGTCATGCTGTCTCTTATTTTTTTAAATAAGAAAATTCAGTACCTTTGAAGGAGTCGAGATTGCTATCAGATGCCAAAAACAGAATAGATCTGTGTACTTTATGGACCAAATGCTGGCCTCACTGAAATCAATAGCATTTTGCTTTTGAATTTGCTAGGACAATTCCTTGCCAGATGTCTCTGAGACTCTCAATAGTATGTTTAGCCTCTGAAAGACGACATTTGGAGGACCACCGCTACAAGGGTTCCAGGTATGACACTGTTCTTTAAAAATCCTCACAAAGATCTGCTCAAAGCAACTGGCAACCCAAAGTAACTATATCCAAACCAAGCAGCTCCAGGTAGTAATCTCTATCAATGCTGGCTTTGCTTACATCTGACCTTCCAAGCTAATGGAAAAGAGTTTAACATCACAAAATTGTCCTCCTGGTATATGAGATTGCATGTAGTAAGTTTTTACAAAATCTTCCCTTTTGCCGTGATTGTCACATTTATTTTTTTAATTCATTCCCTGTTGGAACCTGGTTAAACACATGTATAGCTTGGTTAGCATCCAGAAATGCAAATAACTGATATAAAAAGGAACTTATTTTTGTGGTCTTCTGTTAAAAAAAAAAAAAAAAAAGAAAATAAATTGAGATTGGCCTTGAAATAAGTCTATTCTACAGTGTAAAGAAAGGTAAATTAGCTCTTCCCTTTCCCTCAGACTTTGAAATCTCTTTCATGACTACAAAATGTACATAAATGTACCCGTTTCTAATATCACAGTTCCCACTGGCTAGTATGGGAACTCTGGTACTTCTCACAGCCAAGAACTTAGCTCTGAAACAACCAGCTTGTAGGAGTATGAAACACTCTTTGTATTTCTGTACAAAGAAGCAAGATGAGTTTCCAGTACATCCCAACATCATTCAGCAATCCTCACTGAAGATATTCAGTGAAAAATAAAATGAGACGAACACTGACATAAAGTATGTCAGAGTATGAAACTCGGATCCCTGGCAGCAATGCAGAGTCTTCAGCCTTTGCTGAAGTGGAAATACAAATCAGCTACCATGGGTGACTCAAATCCTGAGATCTCTGATTCACCACCAGAAGAGCTACAGTTCAGTATCCGCCAAGCCACAGATTTATGAAGAAGAGCTCACAGACTGACAAGCAATTTTGTTAGAAAAGCATCCCTCCAACGCTGGCATCACAGGAATGTTTAGAACCCAAGTAAAATATTTAGTCATATTTTACACCTCGCCCAAAAGGAACAGGCTCTCATTAGCCTCTTCAATCAGACCAAGCTTCAGTCAGGAAAAAGGCAGAAAGTTTTACAATGTCATTATTTATTTGGTAAAAATTTATCTCTAAAGCACACAAAAATTTATAACTCTAGGCAACAGTCTTCACAGCTGAGAAAACTTTTGTGATGCCTTAATAAAAGAGAGAAAATCAAAGCAGCTCCAACACATCTTATTTCCTGACCTAGCTTTTAACAATATTTCTATTTATGAATTGATACTCAATAAGAGAGCATTTACAGTGAGAAAAATTGTACTTCTCCACCCATCAATTTAAGGCTTGAAAATAGAATTCTTTGCCTTTTTTCAGCACGCCACCCTTTAGGGCAAAGAGTGGTAATGAACACCTACTAGTCACACAGAATTATAGTGCTCTTTATTTCACCCAGGGCTGAAAAAATTTCCAAAGGTTTGGAATCCTGAAACCTGTAAACAAAATCTGTGGAGCAGATAAAATTTTAAATGGCACAATGCAATTAAAGCTGAATTCAATTTGAGCGCACCCTGTCCATCTGTCAGAGGGAAACAAAAGCCGAGGAGCTCCATTATTGCTGAATCCCTGCTCTTGTTAATTTGCTTGCTGAGAGATTTCAATTTCTAGGAAGTGCACAAATTAGTGTTCAGTCAGGGCTAGATCCTCAGTAAGTATAAGCAGATGGTGGAAATCAGCCCTAATCAAGTAGCCAAAGCCTTTTTTTCTGTCTGATTAAAGCATTTTAATCCTTTCATATTGTCTGTAGTTTTTAGTAAATATCTACCATCGTTTTTTCCCCTCCCATTTGCTATAATTTTTATTCCAGAATAAATTGAAATTCAGTTTCTAATTCATTTACTTATTTTCACAAGAACGTACTTTTTAACTATACTAGTATACTTTGGGCCAGGCAATGTGGTCAATTAGATTATCCCATTTATTCAGTTCACTGAACTTTCGTCTTTTTTTTTTTTTCTTTCCTTCTTTTTTATTTTTTCTTCCCTGAATTGCAACATAATAGTTAATATACCATCAGCTAAAGCAACATATACTATTTGTCTTGCTAGTTTCTGATTATCCTCTGGAAAACTCCAAACACTGAATTCATTTTGGTTAAGAAATAAAAAACCTCACACAGTAACTGCACAAAATGATGACACTACGTTTTGTGTGCATTTTCTACTTCTGTAGAGGAATAGAAGAAGATGATTTTTATATTAGTACAAGCCACACAGATGTCCGTTGCAGGAGGAGAGCTTGTTTATACCACAAAAGAAGAAGGTCCTAATAACTCATAGATGCCACAGGCATTTGTGAATAATGAGAGCTAAGATTAACACAGAAACATTACAAATATTATTGTGAATAGAATACAATACATAATTAACTCTTCACATTTTAATGAAAAATAGCAGAATTTGTTATTTCGAAGGCTACGTATTGTTGAATTTGAGATAATGGTAAGCATAAGAGGGAACTGCCTAGTTGAACATATATTTACAGAACCAAGATTAGAATTCCAAACAAAACAGCAGTAAAATTGATTTGCATAAAATGGACACAGTGAAACTTTTCACTGCAATTTATATTTCTTTATCTTTTGGAAAAGTATATAAACAGATTTTTTGAAAAGCTCGGTATCTTTAGACCAAAATCTGTTTAACATTATTATATATGTTACACTTTCATGTGTGTATTATACAAAACAGCTGAAAAATATAAACTTTGATAGCTGGATCTACACAGAAGTGTGTAAAACAATAACCTTAGGGACACATTTTTCAAAAACAGTACACAGGATTTAGCCACACATTTACCATTAAAATTAATGGGAGTTATTTAGCTATAAATCCTGAAGAAAAGACTTTGAAAATGTACCCCTTAAAGTCAACACCATCAACATAATGCGTGAGGGTGGAGGAAAATTCAATTTTGAACAATGAAGAACTTGAATATAAACCATGTGTAGTATTTTCACCGAATGATATTTTGGTATCCTGTAAAGCAACTTTATTGCCTAACTGCCATATTAAAAAACCCACACCTAATATTTTCAGAAATGCAATAAATAAGAACAGATGATTACTTCCATTTATCAGAGCTTTAGGTCACAACAATAATGAAAAATAATTCCTTGCTAAGTATCTGAAATGCTTTATCCAAGAAACATTTTTAAATCTCCTGAACGTGCTTCTAAAAATTTAGGGGTGATATGACTGAGGGTTTTTTCCACTACAAAAATCCTGCATGTGGACATACCTACTATATGCTGATTCCTGAGTTAGTACACTTGCATTTTTCATGTTTTCCTCTACTTTTCCTATTAAAGATCCTTTATTTCTTCCAGTAGCCTCAAGCAGAGTCCCCTTCCACTCTCCTAAGCAAACATTAACACTTGCATTAGCCTAACGCTTGTAAAGCGGCTTTTCTGTTAGTGAAAGAAAGAAGGCACCAGTTTGTCACTGAACTAATCCCACGGAGAGGCTTGATCTATATGTGTTCCCCTTCCAACCCTGCTCTCCCAAACACCCTCTTCCTTCTCTCATGCCTCGGCTGGAGAAGGAAGTAATCTGAAGCGTATTCTGTTAAAAGTTATTTTTTCAGCAATAGAAGTACGCTGGAAAGTTGGGTTTAGTTTAAGACTATGCCAACAGTTGGCCCCTTTATTTCCAATTACATGTTGTGAAAAGAACAAAAGGAAAACAAACAAACAAAAAAAAAAAAGACTAAAGTCAAGAATTATGTCAGCTTTGACGGAAAAAGAGGTTCAAATCCCACTTCTACTTTCACCACAAAATAAAACGGAATTTAATCCCTTGCCCGTTCACTCCTCAATTTACTTCTGGAACCAAGAGGCAGTCTCAGTGTCAGGATGACTACTAAATATTACGCCAAAATTACCAACTCGTTTCCCCATGGGCCACTGAATGCCAGTAACAGAGAAGAGACACCCAACTCCGCAAGACCAGAGCTACCTCACCCTGGAAAGATTTTCGCGCTTTCATCAGATGCTTATTGCTTAAAAACAGTATTCACAGGAGAAATGATGTGCCAAATCATCATTCCGAGCATGCAAGCTAAGTTCAGGATGATTACCAGCTTCCTAAAAATAGCAAGCTCCTACTTGGAACACAACATGGAAAGCAACATTGCCTGTTGCTGCATTAGGATACATTTAAAAGTTAAGATAAGAGTAACCCAGATGAATGAGAAGTGAACTCTAGACGCATTCACCTCGTTTTCCACACTTCTCAGATCCAACCAGAATAAAATTTGTATATATTTAGGCTCAAACATACGATGTTAGCAAATACTGCTAATATAAAACATAAGGTTTCGCTAATTTATGAAACCAGAGGAATTTTTTTTTTACTCTAAAAAATGAAATCCTGTTTTTTCAGCTCACACTTTGAATTCTTCAACTCCTCTGCTGTTTAAGACACGATTTCCTTCTTGATTTGTAGTAATCATCTAAAGATTTGAATATGGTTTAATTTTTATAACATGAAACATGGCCACGCATATTGCAGACATATGCGCCAACACATCTGTGTTCAGTCCTTTGATTGCTAGAGTACTAATAATTTTTTGAGAATAAAAGGACTGATGCCTTAAAATCCTGTAGTGTTAAGACAAAAATAATTTGATACTGTATTTTAAGTATACACAACGGTACACTGTACTACATAATTTAAGGCATACACTTTTAAGGACATCTGCAACATCTAATTTATTATTATTGGTTTTTTTTATCATGTAAATTATTCTTGATGTATTGAAGGTTCTTTATTAACCTTTTTATTACTATTATTGCAGCTGTGACCATGAAGTGTATATATTCGGCAGAAGACTTGAAATGGGAACATGAAGAAGTTGTCTGCAAACTGTAAAAAAGGTTTACATATATAGTTTAAGAGTCACAGCATGCTTATCATGTTGATCAATATTATCTCATTTGCATATACTCCATATGGCAGCATTCATCTGTTGTCTTTTGCTTATACTTAGACCAAGGACTCCTTGGGGCAGGGACTGAATGTCTGAACCAAGTAGCGCAATGGCCCACAGTCAGGACTTCTAAAAACAAAGGTGATGTCAAATATAGAAAAATCAAAGTAGAAGCTTTTTCTAGGTAGCAAAGAGTGTAATAATGCCTAAAAATTAATAAATAAATAAAAGCAATAAACTGTACAGAAAACCCACAGAACACCAGAAACAACAATCTAACATTCAGATTACAAACCAAACGTTTCTTTGATTAATGGTAAAATGGTCATTGGGCTAATGCTTCTGAAATCAAGGTTGAGAAGTTTCTAAAAGATACCACAAAGTCGATATAAATCAAGGGCTATCCAATAGCCTGTGTTATCGTAAGCAGATAGCCATACGTGAACTTACATAATGTCCTTCTACAACCAGTTTGAGAAGGTACTTTATTTTTTGCACACCTGCAGATAGCAAACATTTAATAACATTGAAAACCAGCGAACACTGTCCTCGCTGCTTTATTTTCTTATTACATCATTTACAAAACCCTGCAGTATGAACTCTACCTTATCTACCTCAAGATTCCTTGATCATATAACCACACCTCTTAAATGTCATTTATCTACTTCATAAATATGAAAATACCCTTAAAATACATTGGGTATTTTGTACATATTTGGCTTTTAGACTTCTAATAAAATGAATGCCATTGACTTAACTTTACACAATGGAAAATTTATTAACTGAACTCTTCAAAGTCTTTTTAGTCATGGTTTTCAAGAAAATGGATCCCTTGGAGGAGATTGACAGGAAAACTCTTTGTAGCATCTACGCATGTTCTCTGCAATACAGTAGAAAAAAAAATCATTAGCTATTCAAAGTAAAACTTTCAGCAAATGTGCCTAAGACATATTGACCTTCTTATAGTCAGGAAATGCATCTTGCATCTTTATGTGCTTTTAAATATAATTTGTCTAAACTGTCTAAAGTAAATCAAAAAACTATCACTCAATCCTCTCAGTAGAAAGGGTAAATTTTAATTGCAGAACTTAAAACCTCACAATTAAAAGCTGTGTTGCTACTTAAAGCTAGCACAAACGCAAGCATGAGAGTTCATGCATACAAATCAGCTTTTCTACCACATCCACAAGGGTTCTGCAAAATAGCCTGATGAATACAGCCTGTACCTTCTAAAATTAGTCAGAAGGAAAAAAGAAGTGCAATATTAGCCATGTTTTAGCAAAATAGAAATTCTTTCCCAGTCACTTTGATTTGTGAATGGCTTTGTGATAATCCACATTTGATTAGCGAGAAAGCTAAAATGGTGTTGATAATTCAAAGGTAAGTATGCAAATAAAAAACGTGATGAAAAATAAATGTGCTTTTTTTGTGGGGCGTTTTTTTCTTCCTGGAGCAAGGCATTTTGCGGAAAACCTTTTGGTAAACAAGCTCAGAATTTAGTATTTTCTAACTGAAAGAAAAAAACAACACAGCACTGTATTTCATACAACTAGTCAAACCAACAGGTAGATGGAAAGGAATATTCACAAATTCCAACTTTGTACAAAAGGAAAAAATAAGAATGCAATTGAAAGAAAAATTATATACTTCTCAGCACTATGTTCATGATTTTATGCCAGATTCTCTGCTGATTTACCTTGAAAGGGCTCCTTGTAGTCAATGGGTTCTTGTCAATGTATGCCAGATGAAATTCTAGCCTTTTGTCTGCAAAATGTATCTTGTAACCCCTCCTAGAGAATCCAATAGACACCTTATACAGCTACATCAGCAGTTGTGCTTCACTCAATTATCCTTAATCCGCCATCCAGAGGTGGATATGCAAGGAAGGTTTCATCTGTGCTAACCAGTCAATCAGGAGCCCCTTCATTTTCTCGGGAAGTGTGAAGGAGAGAAGGTAGAGATGGTGCACTGACATGCCCTTGCGCTAATCTTTTCTGGGAAGGCGGCTTATAAGGCAAACGTTCCCAATGGACTCTAAACCATCTCTAGATTTCTTAGAGAAAATTTCAGAAGTTCAGTATCAAAATAACTAAGCTACTATTTTTGTGCTAAACAGCAGAAACATGATTGGAATCACACCTCACGATTGTGAAGAAATAAAAGTGTGCACTGATATTATCACAGGACCTAAAACTTTTGTATTTTATATTGTCCACAGCTGGGGGGGGGGGTGGACTAAGCAAATTTTCCATCAATTATAAGGATTTCTCTTTGAAACTCGTACTAAAATCCCCATTCACAAACTCGGATACTATTAATGGTGGCCCAACTAACAACAGTATGAGAAAGTCCTTTCCTCTGATTTACAGGAAAGTGAGTATCTAAGATAACAGTGGCAAATAGAAAAAGGTACTGGAGTTGTTGCACACAGTTTATATATTGTGCCATCCCCGGCTCAGCACTGAGTAATGGTTATTATTTAGTATTTTTTGTCTTGGCATGGGGAGGAGAGGCATCTCTGCCTGATATGATGGAGCAGAAGAGAGGATTTGGAGGGGGTGAAAGAGAATGTTAATTACAAAATCATATATTAATTTTCTGGTGTCAAGTAAACACTGCACCAGAAGTGCCCTTGGGAAAAAGAAGTTTCAAAGGTTTCAAAAGCGTTCCTGGAAATTATTATCGTAGGTAAATATCCAGGAATAAGCACCAGCATCTTTTTTAGTGCCAGATCTGACTTGAAAACCATATATCCTCTTCTTGGCAGAAGCTTTGGGGTATATTTGTTGTGGAAAACAAACAAACAAAAACACACAAAACAAAAACAAAACCCCAAC
>VZRU01006720.1:32881-51997 GCA_013398155.1 Pedionomus torquatus | reverse complement strand
AAAAAAAAAAGAAAAAGAAAAAAAATACAACCAAAACCAACAGTTATGTTAGCTAACTTGAATTAGACTACTCGAGTTTAAGGAGAACTTAAGATGACTCAAGTTTAAGGAGAAATCAAGATCTAAAAAGAAGTCTGAGATTGAAACCTAGCTTCTACTCCTAGGTTCAGCTCACCAAAATCCAGCTAGTTCTTTAACCTCACTGTTATTTTAAATCAACTTCTTCATAAGCAATAGCAGTAAATCTGGATTTCCACCTGCTTCTCCTTAATGGACATTTTCTAACATCTGGCACTCTGAGTTCTCTTAGCCTCACCTTACCTCAGACCAAGAAACAGCAAAGCAGTAATGAAGTCATTAGCTTTTAGTGACATCAGTATATACGCTCAATCCTGCTTGGTGTCAGCAAGGTTACCAGCACTTGGTTGACATTCATGTCAAGGCATCTGAATCTGATGTAAACGTACTCACTAAAGGAAGCATTCCCCAAAGAGGACATTTCTCTTCTGGGTAGGTCTCCTCTGCATCAGGGGTAACATGAAACGGCTCTTCTAGAAAGTACAGTAATCTAGGAAAGTGCACATCTCATCTTTCATGTCTGCTGGAGGGATTTTCATACTACATATTTATCAAGCAGGGACTTGACTTACTCAAAGGATTAATTATGTTTATTGGCCAATGGGGTACATCTCGGGCAAGTCCAGGAAGATTTTTTTGTTTCATCTGCCACAATTTCAAGGATTAACACAGAGACAGGTCACAAAGAGTTCCCCTACCTCCACTTTTTTTAAAGTAGAAAATAATTCAAAAGGAAGGTAAAGATTTTTTATTTTTTTTATTTTTTTCTCCACTGTTCAAAAACAATGGTGTTTGAAGTTCTGGAGTTTGGTAATTTCTGGATTCCATTTGTAAAAGTGGAAATCAAAAGACAAGCAGCTGTTGGGGTGCTAAAGTAAATTCCCTTTTTACATCCTTTTATGTCCTTTTATTTAGCCAGTGCTAAATACTACACTGGAAAGAATACCCTGTCCCCATGCCTTACCCAGACCGACACTTGAACATACATTTTGTGAGAGATGAGGTCTGAGAGAGAAACATCTAAATACACAGGTCTCGCTCCTTTAAGAAAACAGGCTTGAAATGCACGTAACATACATGGCCTGACATGTTTAAAAAGAAATTTAATAGTACCAACCTATATTATGTTAAACCTTTATTTTAGCACTCATAACATTCATGTTGCTAGAGCCTGAAACATCTTTCTGTTTAACATAACAAAGAAACTATTTCTTACTAATAAACCTATATAAATATATAGCCTCTACCAAAGCCAGCCTTCTCTGCTGAGTATGTACCAGGGGCATAATTGAAAGCCATCTTAAGAAGAACTGATTTACACAGCCTCTTTTTTTTTTCTTCTGAAATTTCAAAGTTTTATAGAAAAGAAATTACTTTTAAAGACTAAACAAAGAATACAACGGTTGCTATTTGAATGAGAATGTGGCAAATAGCTATCTTCCCCACTTTAAATTATGGGAAACCTCTGTCAAGGAATCAATAAAAAGGAAGCAAGTCCAACTAAACATTTTAATTTTTCTTTAATAAAAGTCTTTCAGAAAGACAATTTAAAGAATGTTTTGCTCCTAATGTTCCACCCTTCTCTGAATTCACTGTTCACTCAGTAAGGAAAAATGCTCTATCATTCTCATTATTTGTGCTTTTACATATCCTTGAATTGTCAGAATATTAATATACTCAGTTATATTTTTATAATACTCATGTTCTTAGTTATATAGTCCTTCTGCCGTTCTAATAGCTTTCTTTTCCAAGAATAAAAAAGGAGAAACTCAGCTCCTAACTTGAGTACACCTGAGTAGCTTTATATAGGTACTGTTGTCTACTTGGAAGCAGCACCAACACAAAATAACTGGCCCTGAAGAGGACAATGAGAATTTTGCTGTTTCCATTAACATCACCAGGATCTCCTATTTTGGCAATAAGTGCTCTTAATTCCTCCATGCAGAACAGTTCAGCGTTCCCCACTCAACGTGTCCATCATGCAATACCACCAATAGCGGTGAGTGAAGAACCTTTTCAGAGCACTGCAAATAAAGGCACAAGAACCAATAAATGTATCCTTTTGGCTTGTCTCTTCTCATTTACTCAAGCCCTCCATTGATATTATTCATTACACTGCCTTTCCATAATAATTAAAACCTAAGAATAAAGTCAGCTCTGTGGTATCACTGGAATATTTGCTGCTTCCTCAAGTGCTTGCCATCTTTCCTTCAGGCACCATATCTGGAGTTTCACCGCAGACCATGAAATTGTTTTATGCTAAAATAACTCTGTGTGTAATTTTTGTACGGCATGAAAATAGCACATTGATGGAAAATCAACCACTATCGCTCACACAAACATGACATACAACATCAAAAGTACCATCAGGTAGCATACTTCCAGAAGCAAGTGCCAGGTACATGCACTAAGACAGGAGTGTAGTGACTACCAGGATCATCGACTAGAGTGTATGTAACTTCAGGAATTGGGCAAAGCCTGTATCTACCTTCTGATGTTGAGTCAGCACCACTCTAAGCAAAGGTGGCAGACTCTCAACGAAATTTAATCGAGTCCAATTCCTGTGGAGTAGGTGTTAGATGCAACTTCTGAAGACTGACAAATAAAGTGGTGAATCAATAAATAAGAAGCTCCTTAGTATTTCTCTCTTCACTCACAAGCACAAACTTGGAAAGTGCAACGAGTATAATTTGAATTAATTTAGAAAACAACATTCAGAAGTTTGTGGAAGTGCCTGAAAAATGTCAAAGCATCTAACTACTTTGAACCAATAATCCTTACATTACTCTTTTTATAACCCACTTTCATCACCCATTATAAATTATAAATTCCTTTCTGATTATAAGAATAGTTGTGTAATATTTATTGCTGCTTATTAGCACATTCAGTTTGTTGATAGATTGCCTTCATATCATATAGGGGGGGAAGAGGAAATTGGAACCAAAACCAAAAAGCAGTTTAATTATTTTAATTAATTCCAGCTTTCAAAATAACGCAGAATGCTATTGAATATTTAACAAGCTATACAAACCAAAATACATTTATGCTGCATACTACAAAATGGAACACAGTAGAAAGGTAAGTCTTTAGTAAGTCACATTGGAAGATACCACAACCTAGATAATAAGTGTACTTTCTCTGTATGTAAATAGGTGTTTTTGATGGTATATATTAATGCGATCTATAGATTACCAATAATATAAAAAGAAAAGCACTTTTGTAAGATTTATTGCTAACCCAATGAAGATACATGCAATCAAGGAACACTCTTGCTATAGAATTGGGGGTTCTCGGGCTTCCTATATACATTCACTCTGTTCTAACATATTGGACCAACTGACTAAACTAATTAGTTAAAAGTGCAACCTGAGGAACCCTCATAAGGAATGTAAACTAAACGGGTGGGGAGGTCTATAGGTGTCAATCAATAACAAAATGCAAACTGTCAAGCTTGCTTTGCTAACAAACTGTCACATCAACAATATGCAGTTAATGACTACAAATTAACTGTATACCAGATGCTTGACACTTTGTTATGACACTTAGCAAGCTAGTTGACATTTGGGGGATCAAAGCTTCTTTAATTACACTTTGTATAACACGTGCAACCTTTATGCTAATGTCCACGTATTCCTTAGAGCAAGCCTGTTCAAGTCAAAGAGAATGGGTTTTGGGGATTTTGAAACATTCCAGTAAGTCTGGATTTCAGCTGAAGCAAAACTGCTGAAAAGCATCATTATTCAGTATTATCACCTTATCTAAAATAACTCTTTAACTTGATGTACTATACCATATTCGCTCACTTATAGACACCCTCTGTGTGAAATAATGCATTTTCAAACAGTGTTAACAGTATCTATAAAAGAAAGAAGCACTAGACACGCTGCATTTAAAAGCATCTCTGTGTTCAAACTAATGTCTAGAATCAATGCTACACATTGATATGTCTTTTCTAAACCAAAGTAATTTCCTTATCATAGAAGCAAATGTAGGACACAGCATTAACAACACTTTTATTTAGCCAGCACTTACTATAGAGCTTGTCATACCTTGGAATATATACCTTAGAAAGAGTAGGAAGTAAAAGCAGCCCCAGGTTTGAAAATCCTTATTAATAGGAGCAAATCCATCGCCTCATGGTATTGCAACAAAAGCATTTTTTCAAGTATTTCAACTTTCCTGTTTATTCCTTAAAACGAAGGCCCCCAGATTACACAGGAATTACATGCAAATTTATGACTATATATGTAACAGGGGATTGTAAAAAAAAAAAAAAAAAGAAACATAATCCTAAATAGTAAAGAATTCTCCTAGCAAGGAAATCATAGAATCGTTAGAATTGGAAGGGGCTTTAAAGATCATTGAGTTCCAACCCCTCTGCCATGGGCAGGGACACCTCCCACTAGACCAGGTTGCTCAAAGCCCCATCCAGCCTGGCCTTGAACACTTTCAGGGATGGGGCATCTACAACACCTCTGGGCAACCTGTTCTAATGCTTCACCATGTTCCAATGCCTCACCACCCTCACAGTAGTAAAGAATTTCTTCCTAAAATCTAACCAAAATCTCCCCTCTTCTAGTTTAAAACCATTACCCCTTGTCCTGTCACTAGACTTCCTGACAAAGAGTCCCTCTCCTGCTCTCCTGTAGCTCCCTTCAGATATTGGAAGGCTGCTATAAGGTCTCCCTGGAGCCTTCTCTTCTCCAGGCTGAACAGCCCCAGCTCTCTCAGTCTGTCTTCAGCAGAAATGTACCTTTAAGCAAAACATAACTTCAAAAGTAGTATCTGCCTTCCTGCTTCGGACAAAAGTGATTCCTGGAAGAAATATCATAAAGGCCTTTTTTCCATCCTAGACATGTACCTCGGATTCTTAAATACATTTTTATTTGGATTGCATTAACACGACTCACCAATTCAGATTTTACTATGCAATAGCTATTATATCAGATTTTAACCCTGTTGAATGTTAACTGCTACGATTACTGTAGTGCATCAGTGGAGTTGAACTCTATGGAGGTGTTCCTCAGTATCTTTGGGAAAAGCTTTCAAATTGCATGAAGCCCTGAAGTTAGGCTTACACATCTCAATGCCTGGCTGTTACTTTATTCTCCTTGTTCTACGTGAGCTAATAACTTGACTTTCTATAAAACCACAGCTCCATACCATTTCTGTCCCAGTTATGTAATTCTAATAAGCTAAATCCTTTACACCATTATTTGACATGTGCTTGCCTTATAAATTTTATTCATTGATTCATCTGACCTAACACAGAGGTCTAAAGCATAAGCATCTCCATCTGAGCAAGTCATTCCTTACCCTCAGCTGAGAGGAACAGGAACTTTTAAGGCATAATTCATCTGATCTATTTCAGAAATTCGCATCAGGAACAGACGAGCAGTGCTCTGGAAGTATTTATTCCTTTTTTACATACCTCAGCTGCAGATGAATCCCTTCCTTGGGGCTTCCAGTAGGATCTACCAAAGAACCATTCTATGGAGGCAGCTACAAGGTCATGAAAGAAACACCTGTGGCTTGTCTACATGAGTGGCTTAGCAAAGCTACTCACTGATGCACCTCCCTCTTGATCTAGATGGTAAATCTGACCACTTCAAGGTTCATCCTACCACAATTATTCAAAACCATCCAGCTAACAGTTGCTATTAGCAATCAAAGGCAATGGGAAAAACATTAAGCCCAGATGGTCCCTAACCGAGTGTGGGATAGAAAAAAAAAAAGCTAGTTAGGGCTGTAAATGAGAGCTTGACCACCCAGCTGGATATACTGTGTGAAGAAGGATATTAGCATGCAGAATACTATTTTTTTTGTTTTCTAGGATTCACTTAGATCTTAAGGTTCCAAGAGTGAGAACAATGCCCTCATGACTCATACGGTATCAAAGCCATGTAAGTGATGTTATTTATCCCCTTCTATGTCTTCTTACGTTTAATTATTTCATGCTGGATACAGCTTGCTTGTGTCATATTCTAATTAATGGTTAAAAAAAATGTGTATTTATCTGCTTTCCATTACATGGCACAACACTGCATGACCATGGATACACATGCCTTTTATTAGAAAACCTTTTAAAGCATTGCCCATCATCTACAAAGAGTGGCACAGAAACCAAAAAGCTGCAGAGACAATCGCAAAGAATCATAAAGTGAAAGTCTGTTGTGTGAATTCCCCATGCAATGCTCAAGACTTAATAGGTCTGCAGTCATACACTTCTGAATACCACTTAACCCAGCTACAGAATCCAGAAGATCTGCTAATTCCATTTTGCTTTTTCCTACATGGCAGCAGAAATACATGGTCAAACTCAAGAAAATATTTCACCCTCCTTCTTACTGCATTTACAAGCAACACGGTGCAAAGACAGCTGTGTTTGTTGCCAGTTAATCTTTAAAGATATTTCTTTCAAAATAAGGTTTTGAAAAAGCTTAGCAGTAGGCCCATGTCTTTATTTCCCCTTACAAAACAGATTTTGCCTAGTGGGAGCGTGCAATTCTACTCCTCAGTCACACAAAGAGTAAGATTTGGGAAACAATTTATTTTCTAAGTTCTGAAAATCAAAACATGCAGGTTGTTAGTATGAAAACCACTACATTTTCACTTGCAGTGTATGTAAGTAACAGAAAAGCTTAATGAGAAACCCAAAATTCCTATGTAATTAATCTAGGCTAATCATTTTTAGTGCTCCTACTCTAAACAAATAAATAAGGAAAACCATCAAACTTAACAACTTATCATATACCCTTAAACCTCAAGGAAGCTTATTTTGCTTCATCTTTAAAAAATATTAATTCAACTAAAAAGGCAGATGTTTTAGACTGAGAATGATTATGCAACTGATATAATATCAGTGGTTATCTATTAGGGAAAATAACAGAATTATCATTTCCATTATTTCCTATATGCTGCTATGAGCCATGTAGTAATAATTCTCTAAGTTTCCTAATATAATTTTAAGTGCTACATGTTTGAAAAAAAGTAAAAATTATATGAATATATCCACTTATGAAAAAAGCTTTCACTGATTAGAGCTCATTTCCCTAATATACAGATTTCTAAAGACAGCTCTATTTTAGTTATGTAAAGCATGTAAAAATTGGCATGTGCTCAATCACAGCTGAATCTGAAATTAGCCTGTCATTTTAGACATCGTACTTTAGGGGTGGGAGAGGGGAAGCTCCTCCAGAAAAACTTTTCCTGGAGATTAAATGGCTAACGGTCCACTGGCAAGACAATGTTTTGTAGGAAGACGACATTGGTTTGTTACTTTCAACCTTATTTTTGAGGCAGAAGAAAGGAGACAACACTGTTTCTCCACTAAAGACCCCAAACAGGACTTGTTCTCTTTGCAGAGTAAATGAGCTACCCCAGATAATGGGGTACTCAGGCTAGAACCACAATATACACTAACATCGTACCCGTATACAGTAGATACGTATACGTAGCGTATCTACGCTAGCCCCCCTTGCTGTATTTTCCAACTGATAGTGAGAAAAGGGGCAATTCCAGGGGCAGGAATCATCTGATCCATAGGTGGGCATTTCAAACAAGTTTAGTCCTAGAAGTGCCTATTTCTTTCCACTTGGTATAAAGGTAGCAAGTTCAAATATTGGTGTCTGAACAGCAAATCCCTAAATCTGGGCTGATGAATCCTGCCTCAGAGAGTATTTGTCAACAAGCAACAAAGCCACATACCTGTTTCGAATTTTTGCAGGTCAATTAAATGTCTAAATGAAGTAAACAGACTAGTGGTAACAACTCTTCAAACACCTTAAAAATCATTCTCATGATAAGGAAAAAACAATAGGGAAGTTAGAAGGATGGGGTATTGGGTTAACTATCCCATCTTGTAGCCCCTAAAGAAATACAGCAATGTTTCTGACTCAAGTAAGAAAATGCATTGCAACTGCAGGGCTGCTTTAATTCACATATATATACAAATATATATAGTGTCTTATGTGTGAAAGTAATTCATTATTTATTTGGGCATATTCGGTTCAGAAGAAGCTAAGTATCTTCTCATTAATTGAAAATACAAACATTAGAGTTAGCCTCAGTGTTTAGCTTATTTTTCCCCATTTCCTGAAAAGCACATAACTAGAATTTTTTGTTCTCATTAAAACAGGCACTGACTTTTTCAAGCTGTAAAAAACGCTTAAATTCCTCACAATTGTAGAATTCTTATTTGATGAGAGTTCACAAACTTTATGGCAAAAAAATACTACTATGGGTCACTGTATGAAAACTGAATTTGAAAAAAAAGCTTTTCATCAGTTAACAAAACCCCATGATATCCAAGCAGCATGCACATAATGATACTAAAAGCTCACAATGGAACTTCAGAGGGCTATCAAGCCATGAAAGATCTCATAAAAAGACAAGTGATTAACTTATTTAAACTGAGCAGGAATAGGAGTCAAAAGCACCTCTCTGTCATTTCTTCTCATGTACATAGCATTTTGCTTTGGACCCAAAGGGCTTTCACTATTGATACTGGATTCACCATTTATCAGAGAATGAAACAAAATTTATACGATTTAGTTGGCTCATAGAATACAATTCTGTTGCTCATAAAAGGGGAAACAACTAATTCAATGAACCACGGTTTGCTAATGTGAATTCAGGCTTAGAAATGTGAATATATCTATTTTTTTTTCAAAAACGCCCTGAATTTACTGATCAGTAAACTACCAAGCAGTTTCACTGGTTTACATCTTTGCCTGTATTTCCATAAAACCTCATGATTTACCAGCTGTATATTTAACGGCATTTTAAAAATAAATATTTAAATGAACACAACCTACCAAAAAAAGGCACTGATGACAATTAAAAAGCCTGTCAGCAACTTGGTAGTGTGTCCTTAATCAGGACAGAAGGAGTTTGTGGGGTGTATTACAGTTGTAATACAGTTAAAAGGATGTATCCATAGCAGATGAAGGTTTGCTTTCAATTCATTAGGTCTAATAAAATCTATTTCATCAAGCACAAAAAGCTTGAGCAAGGGAATGGCACCTAAATACATGAAGTTCAAAAGAAAAGAAAGTTGTTAAAAGTTTTATGTCACTTAACAGGCCTATAAAAAGTTCAAAATAGTTAAGTAGGATAAATATTTGTTTCACAAAATGTATCCTGGTTGGGATGTTTATGTCTAAACACCAAGAATTTTACAGGTCTGTAGGATAATTTCAAAACAGACTACACAGAGGGGCTTAGGTGATGGTACCATGTTTGCACCTACGCCCTGGAGAAACATTTTAATAAATCAACCAGATATCTATGGAACTGAAACAGAAGAGAGCTCATATTCTCCTGTCAGGCAGTATATGGAGTATGGAAATACAGTCCACTATTCTGTATAGTCCTCGGTATTCCTTAGCCAGGACATGATGTCCTATATATATTAAGCAGTATTTATTTTGTTCCTGAAATTAAACATGAGAAACAGTCAGATACTCGTGTGTTGTATTTCTTACTGCTTGTTGACTCATCACACGAAGCAGGATCCTGGGACATGACTACCATAATGCAGAGGTAAATCATTCAGGCTCTGTATGTCCTTGGCTGTCACACAGGTTTAGAGTTATCTTCTCAATTTCTATCTTTCTATCTCCAACAGCAGTTAAGGCTAGACTATTCTTTAGGGCAATAGTAAGGGGGGGGACGACTCCAGTCTGGCACTTCTAGTGATATTGTAAGTAATCAATAAATAAATTAATGAATAATCTTCATTTTAAAAGTGTGGGCAGATCACTTGCAGAAAAGTGCAGCACTTCACCACCACCCACCGCCATCATAAAACAGTTACAAACACTACACATTAAGGGCCTATTGTGCAATTTTAAGCTTTCTCACTCGCACTGTATTTACAAATAGAGTGCCTTCCTTTCATTTACACGCAGGTATCTGCAATGTAGAAATGCCCACAGTGGGCACAGCCACCCCATACACTTCTTTCATAACCAATGGCGCAACACAGGAACTTCTACAGTTTGCTTCATCTGACCAGTTCTGAACGTCTTTATAACGAAACAATATCTTATATACGATATCTTATAACGATATCTTAAAAATACAGTTCCTTGGCTATCAAGCCTAAGATCACTGGTCATTCGTTCCAATGGAGAGTTGTATGCTGCTGCTGTAGACTGGGATCTGCACCAGTTCCACCACTGCAGATCCAAGTATTCTGAACGCTGCAAGCACAGGACCTTATAGGTGGGATGTTTAGGAGATTTTCACCAACTCCAAATTATGGCTGATGCATAAGGTACATATCACATTATCTAGTACACAGTGTGAGAGTTTAGGGGCGTACGAGAAAGAATAAGGTTTTCTGGGATAGTGCTGTCCTGTCCATAGCACCTTCGGGAAATAGTTCCTCGACTGGACTATCACCAGAAATACACTTGCATTCCGTTTCACAGGAAATTAGTGGTTTATCCAAAAAGAACACACAAAAATTGGCGGAGTGTGGGCAATAAGGATCCAGAAGTAAAAAGGGAAATGCTCTACAACACAGAAATGCCCACAGAAACCAGATCTATCACCACACACAGAATTAGAGACAAGGTTCTAGGTAATCATCTAAGAGATGGTAAAAAAAAATCTACCCCAGAACACATGTATTTTAAATATATTTTTGGTTTGTATTTGACACATCTTACAACCATTTTAGTTGCATAATACTGCAAAAATTTGTATTTTCATTATAAAAACATGCGGTAGATATGTAAAATGAATCTTGCTCTTGGAAAATAAATATGTAGTATACAAACACACACATAAATACACAAAAGCAAAAGTTGTATACACAGCAATATCTAAACCCATTGTATACGTTATGGCTACACAGATAATTGCTTTTTTTTTTTTCACTCTGCACTCTAAAATGCAGTATTTAAAGTACTGCAGGTAAAGTTTGCAAAAGTGTTTTTCAACTACATTGTAAGTACACCATTAGCTTGTCTTGCTCATGTTAGATATCTGTTTATGCCATGAAGTTCAAACGAACACGTGACTTCTTTAAATTCTAAGCAAGCAATTTGTAGGCTGCTCATCCATTATCTCCAAGCGTGCTCTCTGTACAAGGTCTACTAAAGTAATGGTTCTTTCATCAAAGCCTAATGGTTTGTTTCAAATAATCAAAGTAGTGTTTATATCACTGTCCTCAGGTGCAACCATTTTGTTTCCAGGAGAACGGTATAGTACATGCTAATGTCACAAGTGATAAATCAAAGCAACTACATTTGTTTCTCTACCTTAACCAATCTACCCTATGTCTTCAACAACAGCAACAACAAAAAAAATCACCCTGGCATTTGCACTCCGTAGTTTATTCTGAGAGCATGAGTAATTTTGCAAGTAGTAAAACATCATATGTAAAACAACTCACTCATTGCTTTCTTCTAATAAGTATAGCTTGACTTATGTGGGAACTAGCACTGTTGTTATCTGAAGCAGGATAAGAAGATGTTTCTCCCCACTATCTCTCATGAATGTTGAGATTTTTATGCAACATCCTGCTTTTGGTTAAATACACTGATAAATGCAACTCTCCATAACACAGCGGCAGAAATCCACTCTCTTTATTGTTTTCTAAACTTAGTCATCAAGGGAGAAGGGGGAGAAACTTGCAAATCCCTTGACTGGGCAAAACAAAAACTGAACTCACACAACTGATACTTCAGAGGACCTTAGACAATTCAATGGATATAGAGCAAAAATCAAATTAGATTCACAATCACATTTTCCCTTTTTTATTTTTTGTGATGCTTTGTTGCAATGTAAGGAAGAGTTTTGTCTATCTAATGTGATATGATGAGAACTTCAAATACTCTGTGCACCATGTTGGATTTGGTGTAGTAATTACTCTGGTGATGCTACTCTACCAAAAATGTGAAATGGGAAAGTCAAGTGGGCAAAGCTTTCTGTCCAACGGGAAGCAGAACCCGCATACCATCAATCATGCCCCATTTTCAATTAAAGGAATGACACCGATAGCAGGGGTAGGAGTTTCTGTCAGTCCGATTAGATACAGGGTGAGGGTTGCCTGTATTAACATCTAAAAGGGGTGAGAATCATGGAATAACTTGGGAAAGATGATAGACAAGTGAGCTGGAATGGACCAAAGGTTCGCATTATGAGTCTTAAGTGCAAATCATTATCTTCATCATCATCTAATACCCGAGGAAAATACTCACATTTTGTTCAAGAAAGCAGGCAGGAACCGTTGCGTGACCAGGTGAGGTTTCTGAATGAAGGCAGCACCTAATATACCGTTAGCCTTTGGTGACACTATGACACTGATCACGTTTGAAAATATACAGTTAAAATTACAAGTATAGCAAAACAAACAGAAACCTTTCCATCCATTTCATTTTGGAAATCTGAAATGCAAGATTAATTGTGAAGCAAGTAGCCACCTGCACCCCAGGTCTTCTCATGATACCAGTCTGCTTCCTAGAAGACAAAATTTGCTAAATTGCCCAGATCTGACAGAGCACATCCCAGGAGTCATGGTGATGCTACCATACATCCTGACACACAGAAGAAGGGAAATAAAAATCTAAAATTAAAATTCTGCTAACAAATTCAAATTTGACTGATTTAGTTTCATAAAACTTCCACCTGATTAACATTTACTCTGAAATACAAAAGCATAAGGAAAAGGATCAGAAAAAAAAGTTAAGTGACGCTATGCCATAACAAAATACTCTTTTTTTTTCTAAAATGTCAGCAAAAAGCAAGTTTATTTGAAATACTTTTTCCTGGGTTTTGCCCAGAAATTGGCCAATAAGTTGTTTTCTTACCTTAAAACACAGGTCTGACACTAATCATTAGGATTTTTGGTTTTAACGCTGATCTGGATGTCTGCATGAGCAAGTGGAATTAAATGCCATGAAGAAAATGTGGAGATTGAGGAGACTGTAGAGAAAACAGTTCCTGAACCCTCTTGCTTTATACTCTAGATTTAAGTGCTAAATCTATTCTTTTCCCACATCTACCTGTGAATGCAGAAGGTAAGCAGAAATAAATCTGGTGTCATCTTTACTTTAAGAAAAGCATACCAAGGAAAGAAACGGCCAAGAAGGAAAGGCTGCCTAGATTTTGGTTTAGGAAATATGCCCATCAACAGTACTTATTAGTCTGAGAAGGGAGGTCTGGAAAGCATAGGAAAGCCTTTTGGGCTTCTCTTTCCTATTCGCTTTCTCTCAACCACTTGTCCTGAGTGGCAGAAGATGCCAACTCAGAACCTGTGAGGGTGCGGTAGCATCTGGGCAGAAGGCACTAAAACGGGTCACTAGCCTGATAGCTTCAGTGTAAAGGAAGGAAGCAGGCACGTGAACACCAATGTAGGGAAGCACTGGAGCATTTTTCAGGCTTCTGTACCTGTTTTCCTCTCCACCCAACTCCTAGCCCTGCTGCTCAGCCCCCTACCTCTTCGCTTCTGGAGCCACTCGCTTCACAAGGGGGCTCCAAGCATCTGAGAAGATTCTGGAGACAAAAACAAATGATGGCAGAGGAGCTATCCAAATAACAGGAAAAGCATTGGAGGGCTAACATGTAACGGGTCGAAAGAGTAAGAAAATAAATCCCATTTCTGACTCTTCTTTGTGCACATCAAGGCTATTATTCAATATGTTAAAATGCTTCAAATGTGTAACCCCAAGATGTAAGACAAAGAGCAAAAATTTCCTCTGGCTAATTTTACCCAATACAGAATAACCTCCACAATGAAAGTGTGAATAAGTTGATTAAATCTGACATTAAGAATACATTCCTACCGACTTGCTTTCGCACATGAGTCACCACAAAACCTAACTTTTTGAAAAATAAAAGGAGCCACCGGATATAAATTCTCCTCAGTTCATTAAGGTGGGTATTTCATTCAGTGAAAAAAGCCTTGAAAACAAAGACTTACTTGGCTAGCCATCTAACACTAAATAGTGATTAATTTTCTACTACCACACTCCCTATTAGTATTACTCCCAAATGTTCAGTTTAATTTAAGTACTTTCTGATTCATGAACAAGGGAATAACATACAGCTATAAAAAGGTAATCCAATCCTAAAATGGCCTTAACCCCCATAATCTGCACTTCAATGGCAAGGGAAACTGTATAGTTTTGAAACTGTAATCAAGATTATTTTTTTTTTTTTCTTCCAAACACACACACTGGAGCTGTCCTTTGCTCCCATCACTTATTAGATTACAATAAAACAACCATGCTCTCTTTATGGTGGGAACACAGCGACCCTGGGGTGATTTATAATCTTGTGAAACCCTGTCCACACTGCTGACCAGACTTTTTTTTTTTTTCCTTTTTTTTTTTTTTGAGGTCGCTATCTGTTTCTTCAACTGATGTTTTCCTGCTGTGACAACACTGTTGGATAGCTGTCAGCACGTAAGTATTTTTCAGGCTCCGTTATTATCTCTGTACGTACTTCTTGTGGGTTGTTGTTGGGGTTTTTTTTCCTGCTGAAAGCATTTCTGTGCTTGGTGTTTAGACAGTAAAAGGAGAGTTCTAAGAATTCCTCATTAGTCTGATGCCTAACCCAGAGAAGACAACGAAACAGGAAAATAACGAAGTGGGTCGCTTAATGACCGAAATACTACTCTTTCTTCTAAACTTATCAAACTACTACTGACTGCAGACTGTGCTGCAATCTTTTTATCAAGTACGTTTTTCCACTTCAGGAACAAAATATCTGGAATATTCCTTGATAAAACAGAAAATCCATGACTTAAATTCAAGTTTTGAGAAATATCTATAAAACATTTTTAAACAGAATAAAAGGGAGAGAAAGCAACAGATAGTGTACAAAGCACACCAGAAAACCTAAAGAAGAGAACTGCCACAAATACTAAAATAAAGATGCAATTTTATTGCTTACTAATGTTCTTTGAGAAAATATTGTTGAAGCTTCTCCTCCTTCAACGTACTTGCTCTATGAAGGCAATGGTTGTCTGAAGTACATCTATTTCAGTCATTGTAATGGAAAGTATTACTCGTTTTGCTATCAACAAACGTTTTCAGCAATATAATTTTTAAAAAACCTTAACTTGATATAGTGGGTATTCCTCACACATTGTAAACCACAGCATTTTAAAAACAACTGGTGCTAAAAGTATGTGTAATTCTATGCTTCTTCTAAAACTAGTTAATATTCATTTGATTTACACATTCAGAAATTAATCATTAAAGATAAGTTAATTAGAGCCGAACAGTGACTTTGCTATGACCCCTGGCAAGACATCCAGGTATAACCTCAGGTGAAAGTTTATGATGATAATAGCCACCATCTCCCCCTCAATTGCCCGTGCTATGCTAGGAATTCAGCAAACTGTCCTGGATGCCACCCTATACAGTGTGGACTCCCTGGATTTCAGACAGCATATGGGTAAGTTACAGAAGCTGTCTCCCCCCTGACCTGACTGTCTATATTACAAAAGTTTCAGTTTGGTCATAATTAGAACTTCGTTTATTAATGGCAAAATTTGCACCGAACTGAACATTGCAAGATTTCTTTTCTAAAGCGAACGCTGATCCACCTAGTACTTACTGGCTCCTGCCTTTCCCTATCCATGCTGGTGGCATTTCAAACCACTTTTCAATGGAAGTACAACTCAGATAACTATCTCTTGAAACAATACTAGAAAGCTGTGAGTAAATACAATAAGTAATTGAATTATGCACAAAACTTCAGCAGACAACTTTCTTCATATGACTGTAGCTAAACATAAAACTTTTTCTTTTTTTTTTTTAAACTGAGAATTTCACTGTTCAGTATTCTAGCGAAGACAATAAAATACAGCATTTCAATCAGCTGTACCTGACAATTTCTTCGCCTGCCAAATATCTGGTTTAGCAAAATAAAATTATGTGCAGTCTTCACAATATGGCACTTGATATTTAAAAATTAAATAGGCTCAGAGGTTGGAGTTAACACCAGCTATTTTTTATTGTTTTATTCATCACTGTAAGCTGTTTCAGGAGGATAAAAAAAAGTATTTCACTTCATGAAGATAAGGACAAATTGATAATTGTAGCAAATAAGTCAGCCTGTCCTTTGCTCTCAAGGAGGTAACCTACTGTTTCACTTCTCTAAGGACTTCCTTAATAAGATGAACAAAATCTCCAGGAAAAAAAAAAAAAAAATCAATTAAAATGGAGAAAAGTCCCTTAGGACAAAGTTAGTTTGGCAGTCCATGCACTTCTCAATCATTCCCTCACTCTGTTCTAACACATACTTACTGCATGTTTCTAGGTAGTACTCTTTCTGGTAACAAGGCAGTTTCAGAAGTGAACACTGAAAACCAATGCTGAATCAGCAAGAGCTGCTGGATAAAAGAGGGGTTAGGAAGTAAAATACCTAATAGATGCAGAAAACACGACTGGAAACAACGTGCGTATTCTTAGGCTTGTAACATGATAAATCAGTAGGAGCTGCTAACATAAAGAAACTTATATTAAACCATTCTCCTATTAGTCTCCCTAGCCAGGTCCTTATAGGGCCTTTATAATGCAGCATATATCAGGGGGTGGGGCAGAGGGATTATCCATTCATTCCACAGAATACAAAATACTTTCCCAACCTCCAGTCATGAATAGCCATCAATGAATCCCACCTTAGAAGGACAATCAAAGAACAAAACAGGAAAGCCAGGAATAACTTCTCTTAAGTGCTCTTCCTTCCATTTACTGGTAATTTAAATTTATTTACAACAAAACTGACAAAAAAAACCAAAAAAACTCTTCTTGCTCTTTCATATGCAAAACAGTAACAAAAATATATCTACTTTTTTAAAATAATAAAAATCTATTGGATTAATCACTCTCTCAGATAGTATATACTGCAGGTATATACTTTAGTGACAAGCGCTTTAATACAAAAGTCTGAATATCAGTCCCAACAGTCTGGCCCAACGCTAATTGGCAAATTATATTGTGTTCATCCTGAATTTCCCACCCGGTGAGCTCTGGATTAAAAAATAGATAAGTAAGTTCTGTATATATTATTCCTTACACCTCAGAATGTGGCTGCATGCTGTTATGTAGATGCTGTGTTTCACTCTACTTATGACTAGTAATTTCAACAATGGAGAAATGACCTTTATATAGTACAATGCTTTCAAAGCATTTCAACTAAATGGACAATATAGTCGAAATTATATTGTAAGTTAGAAGAAAATAAAAGTGACTATGCTTATGCTGGGAAGTTATTGGGAAAAAAAAAATATATCAGAATGCATTTACAGCATATTTCACATTTTGAACAAAATCTGTGTACAGATATCTAAGGTAGTATCTAGTTGCCTGAAGAGGCATGTAAAGTTATTTCAGTCCCCATGGGACACCATGATGACTTCTAAGAAGAAAGGCATCTCCTGGAAGTCACTCCTCATATTTGTCATCCCTTTACAAGTGTCTTAACACTGGATGCTCTCACACGCAGAGCACCTCATGTGGCACGAGATGCCTATGCTTAGGCAATTACATTGAGATCAATTTTAGGTAAGATTATTTGCCCTTAACTTGAGGCATCTACTAGATGTCTAAATCTAAACTACTGATCAATGCTCTTTCTATAGTCAAACGAATAAAGACCTCTCGAAAGCAATTCACCTTGGCTATATTATCGTATACTTTAAGTGAAGACAAATGGTTCTTCTGGAGGTGCCCATCTCTCCCTCTTTAACTAAAAAGGGGAGCATAGCTTGAATTAAAAAAATTTACATATCCAAGGCTAAAGGACTGAAATTCACTCTCAGTCATGCTGCTTTAAAAATATATTATGCTGCTTCATATTTACTGTACGTTAAGGAGGAGTGTCTAAAATTAGGTATCTAGAAAGCCGTTGTCTAAGCTCCTATTGCTGTCAAAGGAAACCTACTCAATGCAGTCAAAGAAGTCTAGAAAGCTATTCAGTGGAGCAAATGTAGGTGTCAACTTTATAATAATGAGTCTTCCTTTGACTATACCAACTAATCCACCATTGACTAAATCTGGGCGTCTGAATCAGTGCTGAATTCTTCCCTACAAGTTCAATAGGCCGTCTGAATACAGGAGCCTAGTACCATCTGAGATGCCCCTAAGTATCCAAGACATGAAGACAAACTGTCAGACTTGTCAAAGGACCTGGGAAAGACCTGCATTCCTCTGAACAGCAGCTGTAAAACAGAGAAGGTACCCTAGGGCCTTTCAAATGCATCTAGATGGCTGTATTTATGCAACTGAATCATGTCCTACAATTCCAAACAGCAAGTTAATTTGGAGTAGCTAGTGCATTAAAATGGTATGTTAGTTTACACAAAAGTAACTTCTCCACACCCAAGTCTTTTACCCTGATGGTCTGAAATAAGTGACTGGAAGACCTTCTCTTGTCAACCTAAAAACCATTATTCCTTCAGATACTTAACCCCCCAGATTTCTATGTATCATACAATAACCTTAGCCATAAATTTTTATCTACTTGTGCTCCTAAAGTAACATTTTTATTTTGACAAATACACCCACATTTTCAAAATGAATGATGGTGAATGTGTCACTCAATAGCTAAAAGAACTGAAGAAAAAGAGACTCCATATATTTTTTCCATAAAATATGATATTATTTGGCTACAGTTCATTTAATGCTTTCTCCATCATTATCAAAAAGCTTTAAAATATTAGAAGCTGTTAAGATTTTCACACTGTCTCCACCTGATGACAGCCACCCCACAATGATAAACATCAACGTGATAGTAACCACAAATTTGTTATTACTCTGAACGTGAAGAATAAGAAAGCATGCCATAAAAATTTGTTCCACACACCTTCTGTGACGTTTTAGACATTTAAGCTGTTGTTACATGTCATTATTCTGTCAGTAGCAGATCAAGTATAAGAGGTTTTCTATATATTTCCCCCATCACTCCTTCCCTTCACCTCCAGTTCTCACTCATCTAAAGGTTCTTGTCCCTTGCTATAAATCACGTTAGTTCAACTGCTTGGCTGGCTGTGTTCCAAAAATCAAATGCATGAAA
>VZRU01006719.1:496273-511676 GCA_013398155.1 Pedionomus torquatus | reverse complement strand
AGAGGGGGCGGGTGCTGAGACCCCTCCAGTGGGGGGGGTGAGTTTCTCATCCTTGGGCTTGAAGGGAAAAGGAAGAAAGGAATAAAAAAAAACCAACCCCCCCTTGTGTATGTTCAGGCAAGGAAAAAGAAGCCTGACGCTGTCTTCCTCTTAGAAATTTGGGGTTGGTTTTTAAATTTTCCCTGATTTTCCAGTCTGCGGGATGGGCAGTGCCAGCTCCCACGGCCGGGCAGAGCTCGGCGCGGTTTGAGGGGCCTGTGGTGCCTCCCCATCACCCACGTGGAGGCAATTAAATCAAATTAAACTTAAAAAAGGGCGAGGGGGATAATTGTTTGCAAGCAAACCCCTGGGGATGTTTCCTGTGATGGGAGGCGTTGGGGCTCTGGGGGTGTTTGGCTGGGTCAGCCCCCCTGGGATGGGGCAGCTTTGGGGTTGCTGGGGGGCGGGAACTGGATGATCTTTAAGGTCCCTTCCAACCTGAACCATTCTGTGATTCTATGAATTCCTGCTCTGGGTATGGGGTAGATGAGTGAAGCCTCCTTGCTCACCCTGCCAACACCATTTGACTGGGGACAGCAGCTTGTTGAGATGCTTCATTTCAAAGGATGCGACAATTTTAATGTTTTTTTTTTTTTGTTTTTTTTTTTTTGCCTTGAAGCGAAGCTGCTCTGGCCCTAATTGATGCCTCCCATGAACTGCTGGTGCTGAGCCTTCACCGTGCACACCCCGGGCTGCCCGAGGAGGTTTCTGTAACTCTGATCTTCCTTTTGTTTGAGAGAGAATTATCTTTTAATGCAGCGAGAGCATCTGCTCCAGGCTTTGCTCTCCAGCAGCCCCTTTGCTTGTGGCAGCCGACAGCACGGGAGGGTTTCTTCTCCTTTTCAGCCTCCTCCAAGCAGGACACGAGGCCTCACAGCCACCCTGCGTGGGGGCAGGAGCCTCCCGTGGCCCAAAGAATCCTTCCATCGTTCATCTGCCTTTTCCTGGGGATTTTGCCACTCGGTGTGCAATGCTTTGGGACATTCCCACAGCTCTCCTGGGGAGCAGGACGGGGGCTGGATACTGGATTTGGGTGCTGGGCTCAGGTGGGGCTTGTTGTGCATCCCTCAGCATCCCATCCTCACCCACGCAGCTGGGAGGAGGATAATGGGGCAAAAAAAGCCGATTTTTACAGAGCTGGAGGAGATGCTGCTCTCTTTCCATGCATGGGGCATCCCTGCTCCCCTTCTTCTTCCCACTGGATCCTCCCAGTGAAGGTCGGGGACCCCCAGGCCAAGGTGGGTCTGGACCAAGCTGTGTCCTGCACGCAGTGCTGGCTCTGAGGGACAGNAAGGGATTTGCAAATTCATTACATCAATGGGGTCAGGAAATTCGGGGTCCCTTTTCAGGAGGGAGCTGAACTCCGTCCTGCACCCCTGGTGGGCACCAGCCCCTCTATATCTATAGGGGAGCATCCTATGGGGCTGCTCACCTGCTCCAGGGCCAGGGGACAATATGTGGATGGATCAAGGCCAGCCACACAGGATGTCACGACGTTTCTCTGTGACAGCCCTCGGGCACCGAGGGGTTTTGGAGCTGCTGAGCTCCTGCTGGCTCATCTCTCCAGGAGGCGCTGGGCACAGGGCAGGTGCTGTTAAAAGGGTGTTGTCAGGCCCACAGCTGAACTGGCCCAAGCAAAGCTGTAAAATGACCCTGAAAAAACAGAGCAGACCCGGTTTCTCTGTGGTTTCCCTCTCTCCCTTCATCCCATGGCACTGACCTCCCTCCCGGAGGAAAGGCAAGTGAGGGCGATGGTATCCCGCAGCCAGGGAGCGGCAGGTAAGCGTTATAAAGGCTGTATAAATGTAGCATTTCACCCCACGTCTTGCTGCTGAGCCTTTGCCAGGGCTGGAAGAAATATTAGTTTATCTCACTGATAGCACCGAATACTCTTTCGTCTGCCGAAAGAGCTCCCTTATCGCCCTTTTAATTTCCTTTCCAGTGCTACGGGGCAGGATGAAAAGCCACGGGCGCTACCGCCGTCGGCAGGGAAAGGCTGCGATGTCCCAGCTGCCGGTTGTGAGAGGCTTGGTCAGTTCGAGATTCGAGTCTAAAGCCTGCAGACGGGATGGGAGCGATGAAGGTGAGGAGAGAGGTCGTGGTGGTGTCAGCGAAAAGTCGGGCTCAGCCCCCCCCATACCCCTTCTTCCCCAGGCAACAGATGGAGTAATGCCCAGAAAAGGCAAAGACTACTTAACACTGCCTACAAGCAGAGGTGCGAAGTTACTGGTTTAACTGGGAGGGGGAGGCTGAACAAAGTCAGCCTCATACTTGAGTTTTCCTGCTGGACCCAGCCTTTTTATTTCTGTTTAAGTGTCATTAAGGAGAACTTGGCACCACCCGACTGCACTGAGCAACTGCCGGGGCTCCTGCGTCACTGAGCGGGGGGCACGGGGGGATGATGTCCTGCTGGAGGTGCCCGTGTGACATGGGAGGTGGCAGCAGTAGGTATTGTATTTTATAGAAGCATAGGACAGCTTGGGTTGGAAGGGACCTTAAAGCCCATTCAGTTCCAACCCCCCTGCCCTGGGCAGGGACACCTCCCACCACACCAGGTTGCTCCAAGACCCCTCCAACCTGGCCTTGAACCCCTCCAGGGATGGGGCAGCCACAGCTTCTCGGGGCAACCTGGGCCAGTTCTAATGAATAAATTGCCTCCCAGCCCTTCTGGGGTGTGTGGGGCAGTAGAAGGAAGGAGACTCAGGCAATGAGAGGGTCCTAAGCACGTTACATCCTGATCAACACGTGCTCAGCACTAGCAAAGGTGGCCAGGACAGATGGGGCTTGTTAAGCAGCTCCTCCCCATCCTTTCTCCTGAAGGGTCTGCAGGATGAAAGTCCTAGGACCAGGGAGAGTTTCATGCCCCAGGGCTGCCAATGCTCCTGTTAAACCACCACAGCCTGATGTTGGGCTGGGATTAAATTCATCATCACAGCGAAGCTCCCCAGCTGACCTGGTAGGAGCAGGGCACTGGCACAGTAAGCCAAGACTTTGTTTAAATGCTTGGAGTTCTGCTCTCTAACAAGAATGACAAGAGATTACATTAGGAAAAGGGCTGGCTATTTTAAGAGTGATCCATTTGCCAACTTTCCTGGCTGCAGAAGTCTCTAATGCTGCTGCAGGAATAGAAAGCGTTGGGCACGGACGGATCCTACGCACCCAATGAACCACCAAGGGTGGCTTTGCAAAAGGCGTGAAATGAATAAAAGGCATAAAAAGCCCAGGCAGAAGCATTTTTGGTCTGTTAATTTTACAAAGGTGGCTGGGGAGGGACAGGGAGGTGTGGGGACAGCAGAGAAACTACAGCTGCAGTTTTGCATTTGCGATGTTTTTCCCTTCCCCGAGGCGGGGGGCTGGGGAAGGGTAAATGCTGCCACCTGATGCTCATTAGGGGTCAATTAATTCCCATCCCACCTGGCTGCTACCACACCGGGGATGATTTAAAACACCAGTGCTGAGGCTTTGTTGTGTGCCTGTAGGGTCAGTGGGATAGTTCTGTGGCTGAACAAGCGGGACTGGAGGTAAGGAGAGAATTTGTGGTGTTGATAAGGTGGAAAATACTAAAGGTTTTGGGCTAGAAGTGGTCTCTGTTGGAGAGTTGCTCATTGCAGTGTGTTCATCTCTTGAGAGCTTGGGAAGGTGGGTGTCTGGAACCCACTGTACTGAGGATGTAAAGCACCAGGTTGTTGGTAGCTCCCCTGTCCTCTGGAGGAGCCTCCATCTGTGTTTTCGGAGTGGGTTTGATTAAAATGGTGATGTTTTTGTCTGTGACTTGTAATGAGCTTAAAAAAACACATCCGTATACAAAATCAGTAATCCTTGTTTGAAAAGCAGAGTAACGTGCAAGAAATTACTGAGGGCTTTTTCCCTTCTTACAAAAAGCATAGAGGCAGCGAAACAGTGGTGATGGTAAGCAATAAAAGCCTTCTGCGTGCCTCACCTGTGCTAAATGAAGCTCCACCGATGCAGGGCTCGGGGTGAGCAGAAAATATTCCACCTGAGCAATAGTAATTAGTCTTTGTTGTGCTCTTCAAATATAATTCTGAACAGCAGATAAGCTCTGCCCAGACACAATAAGATGAATATCCTTTTCTTCTACCTCTGCTGGGAAGAGGATTCCTCCCTAGTTGTGCAGCTGTTGGAGGAAAATAGCTGGAATAAATTGCTTGGGAACTTGTGAACAGCAAACGTGGCCTGAAACATTAGCAAAAATGAGTGGAAAGGGTTGGGGAGAACATCCTCATTTATATCACGAGCAGCCCTTCCACGTAGACTTGGGTTGGAAGAAGTTGAGGGACTTTTGTGGTGGGTAAGCGTTTTGTTTTGCTGACAAAGGACTGCCTTTTCCCTCCTGCTGTGGCAGGGAGCTGCTTTTCTGCCCACGGTGCAAACCTCCCGGAGCAGCTGTGGCTCCTGTGGGTTGAGTTGGGTACCCGAGGGGATGCTGGAGCTGGAGAGCTCGGGGTGGAGGAAGAGCAGGAGCTGATGACTCAGTGGATGGATTGGTGATGCTCAGCATCAGCACCCAGCGTCTGTGCAGGGACCGGAGCGGGGAAGTGCTGAGCTGCTGGTTGTTAAATGGGAGGCGAAAATCGGTTCAAGCAACTTCGTGCAAGTGCTTTTTGTGTCTGAGCTATCCCTGCGTTTCATTTGGCTGTGACTCTTCTTTTTGAACTCGAGTGTTTCTAAACTGCTCAGCTCTGAGGCCCAAATGTGGCCTGCCCCACCTCAGGGTTCATTGTATATGGTGGGGGAGGAGCAGCCCCCTGCCTTCTGTACGTGCCCCATAGGAAGGGTTGTCTATTTTAAGGAGTCCACAAATTTTAAGTTAATCATAGAATGGTTAGAGTTAGAACTCAATCTTTGAGGTCCCTTCCAACCCCCCTGCCCTGGGCAGGGACACCTCCCACCACCCCAGGTTGCTCCAAGTCCCATCCAGCCTGGCCTTGAACCCCTCCAGGGATGGGGCAGCCACAGCTTCTCTGGGCAACCTGGGCCAGGGTCTCACCACCCTCACAGCAAAGAAGTTCTTCCTAATATCCAATCTAAATCTCCCCTCTTCTAGTTTAAAACCATTACCCCTTGTCCTGTCCTTCCCCTCCCTGACCAAGAGTCCCTCTCCAGCTCTCCTGGAGCTCCTTTCAGATCCTGGAAGGCTGCTCCAAGGTCTCCCCAGAGCCTTCTCTTCTCCAGGCTGAACAGCCCCAGCTCCCTCAGCCTGTCCTCATAGGAGAGGTGCTTCATCCTTCTAAATCATCTTGGTGGCCCTCCTCTGGACCCAAATGAGTGGAATTCTCCCACCCATCCCTTGCTGCAGTGCACCTTCTCAGTGGTTGGAAGATATCTCTTTGCCTCAGTTTCCCATCAGTAAAATGAGCCCAGAACTTCCCAGTGGATAGTGTGGTCCCCTGTGCTCTTGCCTGCAGGCATTTGAAAACCTCACCCCAAGTTCATTAACAGCTAATTAGGGTGCTGCTGGGCTGGGTCCTATGTGGGCCTCTGCCAGAGGAGACCCTCCTGCTCTCATCAGAAGACAAATAAAATAAAATAGACTAGAAAGCCAGGGATTTGGGTCTAACCTTGCGAAGATGTTATGGGAGATGAAGAGAGTCTGGTACAATAGTGGGTTTTCAGAGGACCAAAGTTCTTCTGTAAACACACTCAATTGTTTGGGTTGAGACATTTGCAGTTAATCTGTGCTTTGTGCTGAAAATACAATTGCAAACTTCACTTACATGTTGCAGAGAAGGGAGAAGAAAACCAAGTGACCTGTGACCTTTCCATCCTTGTCTCTCCACACAACGTAGCTGCTGGTGAAGGTTGGTGGTCACCCCCAGGCTGGGTTTGCTCAGTCTGGCTGCTGAATGGACATGTCTCTGGGATAATTAGCAACCTCCCACGCTGCTCTGCTAGACACCTCCTGGGACAGACAGACCTCCCAGTAAGGCTCTTCATTTCCCCCATTCCAGGAGACCCAGCATCTGCAATTGCAGACAAACCATCCCCCCAGATGCAACCACCATCATACTTCATGTAGCTCCTCCGTGTGAGGTGTCACCTTCGGGCAGAGCATCTCGCTTTCTTTGAGGGCTGTGTCTCTCTAGGCCTGGCAGGTGCCTGTCCCTGTGCCGTGGCTGGGAGCTGCTGGCTGATGTCCCAGCTCTGTTTCTTGGAAAAGTGCTTTGCCAGACCCTCTGCTCCCTCTTTTCCCTGACTGTGCGTGGAAACCTTCCCTTGTGGGTAGAAAAAATGCACGTTGCTTTAGATGGTACCTGGACCTCGAGGTTTACTGGCCTACGCAAAATCAGATTTCCCAGTTACTTGCAATGTCTCCATAATTCCTCAGAAGCTGCAAGCAGGGAGGAAAAAAAAAAAAAGTCAGATGGGCATGTGTGGCTTGGTTCAGCACAGATATCCCTGCCCTTCCACCTCGGGAAGGAAGTTGTAGCTGCACAAGGGATGCTCCTGGTGCTGAGCCCTCCTTGCAACCACCCTGGCTGGGTGACCCTGGTGTCATTGCTGCCCCGTGGACCTGGATGGCTCTGTGGTGCCCGGCTCCTGCTGAGGCCAGGCAGAGGGTAAGGACAGAAAAGGGGTCCCTGGGAGCCACTGCCTCCACGAGCTGCGGGGGCGGCGATCATCCAGACCTGAAATGTTACGTTTCTCTAGAACAACAGTTTTGCTGCATATTGGATTCTGTTAAAGGAATTCAATTTAGAAAACATTATGCCAGGGAGAGGAGGAGAAGGGCAAAACATTATGGCTAAATAATTTCAATTAACCATTCCAGACCTTTCTTGCTAATTCAGTTGAAATAAGTGCTGCCTGTTCTACAGATCTGCAGAACCGAGATCCTCTCGGAGCACCCACGAATGCAGCTTCGCTGAAGTCTACAGTGACTTCTTCCAGCTGAGGGTGGACCTAAGGACATGATGTTTTGATGTTATTGAGCCTTGTTTCTTGAAGCAAAACAGAGAAAGAAAAATCTGGACTGTGAAATGGAGCCCAGATACCTCTTCTGCAGTCAGTCCTTGCTGCCACTTAATTTGGCACATACTACATTTTTCAAGCTAATTCTTAAATCAGTGTAAACATCCAAGTACTGCCTAGAACTGGGCAGATGATCTAACTCAATTCTGCTTTGGAAAAACAACCCAGATCCAAATGTGAAGCTTTACCAGGAGTCTTTGGCCATTGCCCCTGCTGTTGGAAGCTAGCAGATATTCGTGCTAGACAAAGTTAAATTTGCTCTTCGGGTGATTGGTTAGTCTCTGTTGACCGTTGAAGTAGGTCCCCTTGGTATTAAGAGACCGTGGAATGTCAGGCTGCTCTCCTTACCCAGCCGTGCTTCAGACCAGCTCATAATTGGGACTGCAAGGAATTCCTGGGATTTCAGCTCAAAACCAAAGGGAGCTCAAACACGTGGAGGTTGGGGAATGCAGTGAAGTCCTCACCAACCTGCCTGGGCTTCATCCTCACCGTGCCTCTGCCAGCTCTAATCTCTGCAGGAAACATCTTCCCTGAGCTTCCCAGCCAACTCTCGTTCCTTCAGTCCTCTTTGTTGACATCCTGAAAAAAATGACAATGAGGAGTTGGAAATATCTTTTTTTTTTTTCCCCCTCAAAATGTTTACATGCCTCCCCTATTCACTCATCTAAGTATGTCTTCTCTCCAGTTGTTTTTCTTTCTTGTATGAAGACTTAATTTGGTTATGACTTCTGTGGGGCAAAGACCGTGTGGTTGTGTAAGTTCCTGAACTGCGTGATCACTGCTCAAATGACCTCAGAGGGTGTGAGAGAACCTCGGAGATGATGTATCCTGGGCCGCATCAAAAGAAGCGTGACCAGCAAGTCACAGGAGGTGATTCTGCCCCTCTACTCTGCGCTTGTGAGACCCCACCTGGAGTCCTGTGTCCAGCTCTGGAGTCCTCAACAGAGAAAGGATATGGAACTGTTAGAACGGGTCCAATGGAGGGCCACAAAGATGATTAGAGGGCTGGAGCACCTCTGCTACGAAGACAGACTGAGAGAGCTGGGGCTGNGGGGGTTGGAACACTATGACCTTCAAGGTCCTTTCCAACTCTAACCATTCTAGGATTCTATGATCTTTCAGCACCTTTCTTTTCTGATGTGGAAAGTGCCCGTTTTCTGCCTGTTCTCTTCCTCCTGTTGTCTCTCTACTCTTTGTTATTTTTCCATATTTTCACTTTCTGACCTGGTGCTTGTCTTGCTCCTCTCGCTGGTGGGGCTTTCTCCTGTATCTGCTTATGTGGGGGTGGGAGGGGGCATTAAAAAAAAGCTTTGATTTTGCTCTTGGCAGGAAGAGCAGCTCCCACACAGCACGACCTGACCTCGTGCTGCTGGGGCTGTGCTGAGGCTCAGTGTTTAAGGACAAACCGTTGCTACTGTTTTACCATAAAGAAAGGATCTTTAACATGTGGGGTTAGATTTAGGGGGGTTTTTGCTTTTCTGATCCCTCTAGCCCCCATCACCTACCCCATGCTGGATGTGTGAGGCTTCCTGGAAGGCGGGTTTCTTTATGGGTTGTGCGGAGTCTTCCTCCTCTTTCAAAAGAAGCAGAGCTCTTGCTGTTGGCTTGTGCATCTTCACCCTGCTGGAGAGACGCAGGCCTGGAAGCTGTGAAGGAGGCTCTTTTATGAGCACTTTAAAAGAGGAGGGGAAAAAAAATATGAAACTTGTGCCTGAAAAGTAGACAGGACTAATGAAGCTGTTTTATCTCTTCCATTTGTATGTACACAAGGTGGGGGTAAGGGGAATCCTACAGAGTGTTGCAAACCCGTGTAGGGCAAAGTGGTTAATAAGATGAAAATTAAATCAATATCCAGGACTTAATTAAGAAGCTGTTTTATTCGCATCCTGGGAGAAAGGCCCCCAAATCAGAGATGCCAAACACTTGCTGGATTGCATTCTCGTGTGGGCTGTCCCCTACGGGTCACTGCCAACCCAGCAGCGTTATTAAATGTGATTTGCAACTGTGTCTTCAGCAGGACACAAGAGAAAGCAATGAGGGAGCAAACGAGGGTGCTGCCTGATGGTACTCCAGCTCTGGGGGCTCCTGCTCCTGTCTGTGCAACCCCCAAACTGTCCAACGTGGTTTTGTGCAGGGAGAGGATCCCCTTTGGAGCCAGGAGAGGGGTTACAGGGCTCCAAGGTGAGATGAGGAGGGAATGCTTTCCTCTTGGAAAGTATTGAACTCTTTAGCTTTTATGCCACTTGCAAAGCAAAAATGAGCCTGATGTGTTTACTTCTCAGTGAAGTGAAAAATATCGCCGTTCCCAAGAACTAATCCTTTATTAAACTGTCTGAAATAGGAGCAGTAAAGGCTTCAGTAAACAGAAGTACTCTAAACAGTGAACTGGGCTGCTCAGTTCTTGTGTTATTGAATGTTTTAGGACTAAAGCAAGCGACCGATCTCTGAAAATATTGGATTTTAGTCCTGGTTGCGTATGAAATGGATGAGGTGCTTGGAAGGGTCAGGGAATGGATGGATGAAGGCCATGCCTGGCAGCGTCAGCGTGGTGCTGGACCTTGTGTCTGGGGGCTGACTTGGCAGGGGAGGCCGATGGCACTGGCGTGAACTGGAGAGCAGAGCTGTACGCAGCTACCCTGCGGGCCTGCTCCTCCGTCCTGGCAGGGAGGCGAGACCTCAGTGAGCTAAACAGTCGTGCTCCTTTCAGATTTTGTTTTCCCAGACAGTGTAAATCAGTCACAGTGAGGTTTGCTGATTTCCATGTGGCTTTTTTTGCTTGTAACTTTCCCCCCTTCGTTCCCTGCTGCTGTTGGTACTCAAGCAGGTCTTATATTAATACATCCTCCAGGCTCTCCTTGCTTTCAATTCTCACCATTTCTACAAGGTGCACTGTTCCTCTGCATGTTTTTTGGCTAGAAGTATCCACTTGTGTGGCTGTGGCTACCTGCTGGAGTGATGTGGTCCTTTCTTTTTCCCTGGAAGAGGCTGGTGGACGTGTTCCTGCTCTGTCCAGAAGGGTGGCTCAATGGGGCTCACCGGCTGGGGCATTGGGCTAGCTGATTGCCAAAGATCCCCTCCAGCCCCTGCAATTCTGTGATTTGGATTGTTGCCCCCTCCAACCCCGCTGCCTGTGATGGCTAGGGGACTGCTTAGAGCAGACAGTGGTCCCAGCAGTTTTTTGAGCTCAAGGATGTACTATTCCCCTTTGTTCCCACTTAGCTCAGGCTACAAGACCAGTTGATGATCCTGCCAGGGATGCCCTGAAGCCACTGCCACAGCCTGGTTGCCCGTACAGGAGGTAGCATCAACCTTGCTCAGCTCAAGTGTCCAATGAGCCACGTGTGTCCTGCTCCCACAGCATCTCCTGTTGCTCTTAACTCTGTCCTTACTGCTCAAAAGTTAAAAGAGCTCTGTCTACTGAACACCAAGCCCTTTTGGCCATCAGCTGATTCCTGGTCCTGGTGGGCTTGGCCTTTAGACCTTGGGGGGTTGCTCTGTAGCTTCCAGCGAATGATCCCATGGAGAGGCAGAGCTGAGCTGACCACCCTGCTCTCCAGCATTAATGCACATTTCTATTTCCCCCAAGTGATGATCCCTCTAATTTTCATGTTCCAGAAAATGATGTCAAGCAGATGCTGAATGCCCCATTCACTGGCAGAAAAAAAAAGTGTCCCTCCCCCGAATTCTTGCGAGCCCTAATTACTATATTTAAATTGTAGGCTTGCCAGTATTTAAAAAGCTGGCTGTACATCTGTATTTTGCCAAGTAGTAACTTGAATAGTGAATGCTATCGTTCGGCAGGAACAAGGGGACCTGCCTTCTCCCTGGCAGGGTGAGGTTGAGACTATCGTGTTGCTGCGCTCGTGGAAGAAAACTGACCCAGGGAGAGAAGCCCGTCCTGGCTGCATCTGATCTAAAGGTCCCACATTAGCTGACTGAAAAAGCACTTGATCTGATGATCATATGGGCTTCTTAGATGTTAAATTGTCTAAGATCCAGACATGAGAGGCAGACTGTTCTCACTGGATGGCCTTCCTTAGCTGGGGACCAAATCCCAGTTGTCCCTGAGTCTTGTGGCTTGCCTTTTCTGTGAAGGTCCCAGTCTCCCAGCAGACTGAGGTGAGGTTACTTCCAAGGATGGCAAAACTGGATTTTGATTATATTATTCCCTGTTCCTTCCCCCCAGGTCAATTCCCTGTTATTTTAGGAATGCAGGCAATTTCTGTGACCCTAGGAAACCAAGCAATGGCACAGGAGTGTTTTCTCACTAGAAATAATGAAATAATGCAACCATGGGCTTGATTCAACGATTTTAAAATACAAGTGACCTCCCTTTGGATTCCCACGGGTTTTCTTAAAGACATTAGGTTTTGCCTTGCAAAAAGCTTGTACTGCAGTTGGGGAAAAAAAGACTCGGAGCTTCCCTTTAGTCAGAGTGATGAGCTCCTGGGGAAGGAAGCAACCAACAGCCCCTGTTTGAGGGGCTGGTGTCACCTCGGGGTGCTCTGTTGTATGTTTGATGGGGCATCACCTGCTGGACTGTCCCAACATCTAAATAGCAGACACTGTGTGGGTCCCTGCGTAGGTCCCTGTGCAGGTTGGATGATGCTCATCATTGCATCTTTGATGTCCCTGTCCCCTATGAGAACCACAGCAACATCAGCAGGGGCATCCCACCAAGTTTTCAGCTCCTCTGGGAGACAAAAACCACTCTGCAGCAAGTGAAGAGCTGACTTTAGCAGGAATTGGGTGCCTGTTGGCAAGGTGCTTGTAAGAATCCCACTGGGCTAGAAACACTTCTTGAAATTTTGTCTTAGAGTAATTTTTTTTTAAATGGAAATGCTTTAGAGATGTTTACGCTGTGCTTGTTTTCTGGAAGCTGGCAATAGGTTTAGTGCTTGTGAAGAGTTGCCAGATACCTTCAAGGCCTCTCTTCTGACCACTGGACTCCACTCGCTGCCAAAACTCAGACAAGAAAATGAGCCTCCTGGTCCTAAATCTGCTTTGCTTTATTTTATTTATTATTTTAAACCTCTCTTCTTGCCAGTTCTTGTCATGTGACGTTGTTAGCTGCAGTTTTCTTCCTCTTGTTTCCCGCTTTCAGGCGTTGCTGGGCCTCTCCTGCAGCACAACCCACCGAAAAGCTTGCTCAGCTTTGCTCCCTTGAGGTGGTTTCTCCTGTTTGTGGGTCAGGCCGTGCGGTTCAGGCACCCGCAGCTGTACGCAGCAAGGCTTTGAAACACCAACTCTTCAGCCATCTGACTTCACTTGTGATAAATGTTTGGTTGTGGCATGTGCTCTGTTTGCTGATTAAAAATTATTCTCTCAGTGATGGAAGGTCTCAGTATCTCCTCTAATGTGAGGAGGAATAATTAAGATGTCTTGGTAATGCAAATAAATAACGCCTTTGGAGAGTCCCGAGTGCATTGTAAATCATCAGAGTTGTGTTCCTGAGATGCCACCTCCTTGTGTCCTGATGCTGGATGATTGCAGCAAGGTTTTAGCATGTGTTGTACACAGGTCGCTCTCTGGCCCCTAATGCCACTGCCTGAAAGAGTCTGGGGGTGGCTGCAGTATCCCCAATTGTGCCTGGTTGTGACCTGTGGTTGTTTTATAACAAGAATATATAACAAGAATGGAGCATCTTGGTGGTTTTGACTGTGTCCTCCAAATAGCTCCGTCATGGAGAAAAGTGCTGCCATCCCTCCATCTGTACTGAGGTGGAAGCACGCAAGACCTGGCCTGACAGAATCCAGGGCTGTGCTAGAAATATTTATATATGCATGTATATATATATAGGTTTTAATATATATATCTCCATGTATACAGAAGCATTTCTTGTGGCAGTGTTAGAGCTCTGAGAGCACAGACTGAGAGCATCTGGGTACCTACCAGGTATAAGGGAAGAGGCAAATGCCTAAGGAAGATTCCTAGAGGGAAACTGAGGAAAATATGGAGGAAGACACAACTTTTCCACTGACTACCTGGTAGGATGTAGAAAGAGTTCAGAATCCAACAGCTGTCCTGCTTATTCCTCAAGTCGTAGCTTGCATGTTCTCTACTTGAGGTTGGTCTTCTCAGAAGACTTTCTGGGTCGGAGGAGGTGGTGGTGCATCAGGAGCTCCCATCAGGGTGCATCACACTAGAAGGGAGGTGCCTGATTCAGGACACTTGCTGGTTGTAAGTGTGAGCACATGGGTTATTCATTAGGTGTTGCAAAGGTTTAGGTAGTCTCAGGCATGACAAGAGCTGGGTGTTTAGAGATGGAGAAAAATTCTTGAGCGGAAACTTTGAGCCTTAAATACTTAAGTTGCCCCTAAGGTTAGTTAGAAGCTGGGCAGGGGGTTGCAGCTTTGGGTAGAGATGCAACAGCATGGGGCAGAGCAGGTATCCCTGAGTAAGTGGCTTTAGCCATGTGTGTTTCTGAGAGCTGATCCAAAAAGAGCTAAAAATCTTTCCTTAAAAACATTTTAGAAATGTCTAACTGTGCACGTGAAGTCACCTACAGCAGGTTCCAGTGCTGGAAAGTCCTCCCTTCATCTCTGTGAGTGACTGACCAGACCCACCATGGGGCAAAGCTATTGCTCCTCTCCTTTGAGAGGAAACCCCTCTTGTGCAAGAGCAGGGTGAGCTGTTGCTTTGGGAGGCTCGGCTGTAGGCTTTTCTGAATGAATACCAGCAGCTTCCCTTCCCCGAGACAGACCGGCTTGTTTAGTCTGGCCAGTTTGTGGAGTCTGGCGTATGAGCCTGCAAAGGAGCTGCAGAAGTGGTTCTGTGCTACAGGAGCATCAATCTGTCCCATGGACCAGCTTCTCACACTGCCTGAAGCCAGGGAAGGATCTCCCAGGTTGTGGTGGGGAAGCTGGACCCCCTCTGCAGGGATGGGAGCCCTGGCAGGTCTCCAGCTTCCCCAAGATCAACATCACGGGAGGCAGAGCTTGTGTTGGGCAGTGGGTGCTCTGCTCCTGGAGCTTGTGGGAATCAGCAAGGAGAGGCCAAGTATGTGTATCACTGTGTGAAGAAGCAGCATGTGCCTGTGCTGAGGGTGGAGGAGCTGTGTAGTGTGGCACTGTCAGCTGCCTAAAATCCAGTGCCAGCCCTGAGGCCGTGTCTTGTGCTCCTGGTGGATCTGTAAGCAGAGCTCTCTGCAGAGATGCTCCAGATGCCTGGGCGAGCTGATGTCCCTGGGCTGGGCAGCACGGTTGTAAACCTCCCCCAGCCATTTCCCTTGCAAATCATTAGGCTTCCCAAGTACTGTGTAAACCAGAAACCTGCTTAATTTATAAGGCTGCCCTGCTGAGGGCCAGGCGTGGTGCTGCTTGATGAACACGGGGAGAGGCAGGGGTGACAAATAGGATGATGACGGACCACAGAGGCCCCGGGAGGCTGTTGGTGTGGGTCGGTGGTACCCACCGCCCTGTCTGGGATGCGGTGCCGGGTGAGAGGAGTTCCAGTTCTGTCCGTGCTGGAACAGAGGGCGCTGGAGCCCGAGGAAAAAGACCTCGGTTGCAGCGAGCGGCTCCCGGCTCCTGCTGCCACCCGGGCAGGGGCCAAGTGACCCTACGGGAAGGGGAACCCACAGATGCTGGGTTGGTCACTGCTGTCCCGCGGCTGCAGGGTGGCTTTGGTGGGCTCAATCTGCTCCTTGAGATTTGTGGTGGTGATTTTGGGCAGTGTTCAGCCCCTGACAAAGGCTGGCTGTTGCAGGCGATGGCTGGCTCGGTGGCGTGGGGACAGGCAGGGGAAGAAGCTGAAGCTGTGGACGGATGGTTTCCTCTGAGGCAGCTCCCCACCTTCTTCCCAGCAGCTCTGGGGGGGTTGAGGTGGGCAGACCCTCACTGGGGTTTCTTAGAATCATAGAATTGTCTAGGTTGGAAGGGGCATTTCAGATCATCTAGTCCAACCATCAATCTAACTGGATTAAAGACCATCACCGAAACACGTTTCTAAGCACTGTGTCTTTTAAATCCCTTTAGGGATGGTGCCTCAACCACTTCCCTGGGCAGCCCATTCCAAGCCTTAATAACCCTTTCTGTGTAAACATTTTTCTTAATATCCAATCTGAATACACACACACCCTGCCCAGCCCCCGGCACAACTTGAGGCCATTCCCTCTTGTCCTGTCTCCTGTGACTTGGGAGAAGAGACTGATACTCTTTCCCCCCCTGCCCCCCCCCTTACAACCTTCTTTCAGGTACTTGTAGAGAGAGAGACTGCAATATGTCTCTACTGAAGTTAGCAGAGAATTTCAAGCAACTTATCGTAAATAACAGAATTTTCATGGTTGGAAGGGACCTTGGAAATCGAGTCCAACCATGCACACACAAAAAAAAACCCAACAAACCAACAAAACAAAACAAAACACACACACACA
>VZRU01006719.1:476492-487158 GCA_013398155.1 Pedionomus torquatus | reverse complement strand
TAAATACATCTATATATTTTGCTGCGATCAATCCCGATCCCGCAACTGAAGCCCCCGGAGGGAGAAGTGCTGCGCGCTGTGATGCGTCTTCCTCTCGCCTCGGCTGCCAGTTTGGATTGTAGCGCCCGGCTCCGTGCACTGAGAGGATGGCTCGGTTTGGGGATGATCTGCCAACCCGCTATGGAGGTGGAGGGCCGGCCGGGGCTGGAAGAGGGAGCAGCCGGCAAGGTGGCCCCCAAGCCGGCCAAAGGATGTATAAGCAGTCGATGGCTCAGAGGGCCAGGACTATGGCTCTCTACAACCCCATCCCTGTCAAACAGAACTGCTTCACAGTCAACAGATCCCTCTTCATCTTCAGTGAAGATAATGTTATACGGAAATATGCCAAGAGAATAACAGAATGGCCATATCCTTTTGGGGAGGGTGTGTGGGCACGGTGGGGAAGGTGGGGAGGGGGAGAAGGAGACTGAGGGAAAGAGACGCCCCATGTCAGCTAAGGATGAGTGGCTGGTGCTAATGTAGACGTGCGTGTATGATCCAGTGTGTGCAGTGGGTGTGTGTGACATGGATCTCTGTGTCCAACGTAATGTACGGCCGTGGAGCTGGGTATCATAGGAAATTGCTTCTGTGGGAATGGTGGAGTGTGTTTTCTGACTGTGCTGGGGTGTGTGTGAGACATACATGCGTTTCAGCGTGTGTTTAGATGTGACATATACAGTTGTATAGATTTACATTTCCTACAATTTAAGCCAAATGGAAAGGGTTCTGTGAGATTCGTGCTAATGAATCCCGATCCTTATATCCATCTTAGACCAATTCAACTCATCTTTCTCACTCCAAATAGAAGAAGGAACATGGGATAAATATGGTGACACCTTAATATTAAAGCTGCATTGATAGTAGGAATATTGATAGCCAAGGTATGTTGCAAATCCCATTAATATAATCATTGCAGCTGGGCTTTTTAGTACATCACCTCCTAAATGCATTAGAATCAACATGAATCTTGTCACTTTGATTAGGTGCATAGCCTAACCTTAGACAGTACTGAAGGAAAAAAAAAAAAAAAAGAAAAAAAAAGAAAAGAAAATCTCCATGGCAGAGGGAGGCAGTAAGTGGGGAGAAGGATCATCTGCTGTGTTGTGAAAGGGGCAGATGCTTTCTGTCTCAGAACCAGCTCCCAGGCCAAGTGAGCTGCAGAGATCTCCCTCAGAAGGGGGCTTTGCTTGTAATGCACACAGTGCGGTTGTAAACCATGAGAAAAGGGAGGCAGATTATTTGAGGTTACCAGGGAGAGTAGATACAGTGTATATGTCCATGTGTGTGTACATGAGTGCATTACACTGGTGATCTCAAGGGAGCTGGTTGTTTTCTTTTCATTTGATGTCACACAGCTATTAATCCTCAGCTAACAGCAGAGAGGCCTCCTTCCATCCTCCTAGCAACACTTTCCATTGCCACAGAGGCCAGCTCCCATTCAGGCTTCCCTAATTTTCACTTCCTGAGGGAGCTAACAGGAAAAAAAAACAAACAACAAGCCAGCAGTAGAATGGATGTACTCCCCCCCCTGAAAACACACACACATGTATTCATCTTTCTGTCCATATTATAGAATCACAGGGATTGCTGTACTTCCTCATCCGTTTCTCCTTCCCCGCTTTCAAGTCCGAGTAAACAGGCTCGCAAGCCGGGGAGGCAGGCAGAGCGTCGCCTTCCCTGCCAGGCGAGAGGCAGTCTGGCCCTCGGCTGTCGTCTGGGGCGACTCGTCCGCGTCTTTTCTCCCCCCAAGTCTGGGGCGGGGACCCCGACGGCGCTGCGGGGCCGCTCCCCGCGCCGGGGCGGGACGCTGTCCGCGGTGCTGACGGGCGCTGTCCGCGGTGCTGATGGGGGAGCTGTCCGCGGTGCTGACGGGGCGCTCCCCGCGGTGCTGAGCGGACACGTCTCCTCGCCCTCCCGCCGGCTCCGCCCTGGGCTCCGTACGGCTCGGAGCTTGAGGCGATTGGGGAAGGCAACGGGGCACCCAGAGTCGCGTTTGCCTCCTTTCCCGGGAGGTTGTTTCCCATGTACATCCCACCCGGGCACTCGTGGTTTGATTCTCATTCAGGAGCGGGCATTGCAGTCCGGCAGTAATTCATGTTTTGGACCCCTGTAGACGTTCTAAACAGAACTTTTCCAGCTTGTGGCTTATTTGCACTGTGCACTCAAGTTAAATGACAGAAAATTTCTGAAGAAGAATTCAGCAAATGGCATTCAGCTGAATTCAGTTTAGTTTAGTTTATCAATCTCATTTAAAAATAATAATTGTTAAGAGCTTTTTGTTTCCTCTGCATCATTTGCTTTCTTGCTCCCGAATTCCTTGAGCAGCTCAGATTCTGCGTAAGTCACTAAGTCTCTCAAAGAAGAGAGCAAATTTACTACTTTTCTTCCAAAGACACCCCAGAAAGAACTCAGGAAGTCAAGGAGACTAAATATCTTCCAAAAATATAAAAATCTTAGAATACTCAGCTAATGTAACAGTTTAGATAGAAATGGGATTTGGATGAGGTTCTCTTTGTGCTGTCTAGTGTCTTCTTTAACTTGTGGTTCCCACTCCATTTGAATATATGATTTTAGCTACAATCATAGCCAATTGTATTGTGCTGGCTCTGGAACAACATTTGCCGGATGGAGACAAGACACCAATGTCAGAGAGATTGGTGAGTTGTATTCATTTATTTACATTTTTTTCCCCTGGTCTAATACAAAAAGTAGTCAGCTACCCAGTGTTTTGAGTGCTTATATCTATTTTAAAGATCCAAATGTAAACAAACAGGCATTGACATGACAATCGGAAAAAATAACTCAGTGACAACAAGTATAACTCTAACCTCCTGATCCCATCTTCACAAGAATGCTTCATCACTCTAGCCAGCCCTGCCCAATTGCAGACCTTACAGTATGATCAGAAGAGCTGCAAACTTAGCTTGTCTATAAACCAAGACAAGAAGGGACTGCCAAATGCTCAGAATTATCTGTGGAATGAAATTAACTTCTGTGATATTTTCTCAGGAAGTGGTAGAACAGAGTAACCTTTTAGGTTCATATGTCTTTCAGCTCTCTTCCTGCTACAGCATATATCAAGGACCCTACAAAGCAAACTTTGGGTTTAGATGATTATGCTTCCCTTCCAAAAAAAGAAACCAACTTACAGAGAAAAATAATTTACCTCCAGGCTTTATGGTAATGAGCCCAATTACCTTATTTCAAAAGAAAATCAAAGAATAGCTTCAAAATAATTCTTCCATTTATCATCATTATAGGAAAAATTACTAATATTTGGTTTGATTTTTCTCCTGCTGTTAATGGTCTGGAACATCTTTCATGCCTAAATGCATTAATCCTGGTGCATGTTCAAAGGATGAATAAATATAGATCCATATGTGTTTTACCTGTAGATATTAAATTATGCAAACAAAAATAATATTAGGCTTGCTGCCAAAAGCTAGAGCCTCTGAACGCCAGTTGCTACCGTTTCCAAGGTTGGTCCATACCAGTGGGCAACCCCCTTGATCTCATTCTTCAGAAACAGGGGAAAGTGCATAAGTGATAGACCTAGAGAGAGCCACGGGGTCAGCTAGTTGGTGCTGTCTGTTTGGAAACATATCCACTGGTGCTGGCTGCCCACCTACGTTGTGTTTACTTTGTCTCTTTCTGTTTGAATTATTTCTACTTAAGCAGAGATGAGGCAAAAATTAAGAACATGCATGTATGTTGATCTTTTTACCGTTAATCGTGTCATTGTAGATTTTGGGATGGGCTAGCAAGGCAAGCCTGGGTTTGTGAGCAAAGCACAAGTTTAGACCCAGGGTGATGATCCAGATGGAGAAACGCCTTCCACAGTTATGAGCATATGGACTATTGAAGGGGAAAAGTAGTTTTGTGGATGTTCTGGCTTGGTAACCTTTTGGTGGCATATTATTCCAAGCAGCAGTAGGTATCGCTAGTATGTTGTTTCTGTGTCCCTCTGTAACCCTAGATTTGTAAGAGGATCTTAGAGGCTTTTTATCTGTCATTTTCCCCACTGTATTAATTCCATTTTCCAGCACCCAGTACTGCACACACACCTTCAGTTCCTGCCCAAATCGTTCCAAAGGGGGGCACTGGCATTACCACCAAATACTGCAAGATAACTGAACTGAGTTAAATGCAGTCTCCAGCTTGTTGACTCTGCTTTGGTGGTGAAGGAAGAATTAACCCCTGATTTTTGTCCCGAACACCGCTGTGCAGCATTGTCTTTGTTCCAGATGTTCTGAAGCCATTTTAACCACAGCACATTTGTAACTCTGAAGTAGAAAGGGGTTTATAATAGAATAACACTGAGAATCTTTACAAGTCATAAAATACTTTCTATTTTCAACATACGCTGGAAAGATAAAGCATTGTCAATAAGAAAAAATTGTCTTCTGGTTTTCAAAGTGAAACCCCTTTAAAATGCTCCTGCAGCTTCCACAAACTGTATGTTGTTTCACTGAATGTTACAAATCCATGCTAAACCAGAGTGGGTGAACAGTCCCATATATTTACAGGTTTGCTGAGCCAAATTTTAAGTCCATGCAGAACAGCAGGTGTTTTCTTGCTGTCTTTGGCAGGAATGGAATTAGCTTTATTTTTTTTTTTTCTTTTGGTTAGTGATTTATGGGTACACCTTTCCTTCTCCTGGGTTTATTTAAATCTGCAAATTAGAGTGAGGGCTCATCACTGTGAAGAGTTAATCAAATCCTGAGGATACGAGATGTACATCACAAGCCTTTTATGACTGGGAGATGTAGGCAGTGCTGTTGAAGGAAAACCAAAGTTGCTCAGATACATTGTTCCATGAATACAAAGAAAAAAATTATCTCAAGATTGTCTATTTGCTAAAGCTGAGAAGAAGAGGAATCCACACAAACAGTTTCATGATTTTTCTCCTCTAATCAAAATTTTCTTCTATGTGTCTCCCCAGAGACCCGAGATATGAACCTGCAGTGCAATCTCAATTGGCTGTTTTCTGTGCTCATGATACTTGTCAAGCGGGGTTAATTAAGCACATGGGAAGAGCAAGTGGTGCCTCAGTATATGCAATATTTCAAGAGTTGGAATGGCTGTGTTATGAGTAATCTTCCTCGGTCTGTTTTCTGTATGTAGTTTATAGCACAGAGAAACATGACTTAGCTCTAGGATAGAAATTCTGGACAAACCCAGGGCTCTGAAAAAACAGCAGTCTGGTGGTTCAAGTGTTTAGTGATGAACTGGAGCATTGGTTTCAAGTCCTTGCTCTTCGGGCAAGAGAAATAAGCTCACCCTTCCACCAGCAGCACAAAGACCTATTGCTTAGGCTCTTGCCTGTTCTGAGCTGGGAGTTTTGCATGCTTTGGCTGCTGGAAGTGTTTACTTCACATCAGTAATTATCTATCAGAACAAAGATGCTACAAACTTGCTATTGTCCATCTCAGCTGACTGCTTTAGCCAATAGGTTGTAGAGTCAGTCTCTCTCCATTCCAATAAATATTGCATTGTTGGCATCACTCCAGCGTGTACAAACCAAAAGGATGCTGAGGGAGTTGGCCAGAGTGGCCCAGAGCCTGGTGGTGAGAGCTCTAAATGTGGGAATGTGAGGTTCAACACCTGAGCCTTGAAGGACCTTGCAGGTGGATACCTTGCTTATGGTGCTCTTGGCTGTCTGGACAGAGGCATGCTTATATTCTCCCTGTTTCCTTCCTAATCTCTCAGTTTTTCATGAAAAGCTTCAGTAGACCATAGATTTGCCCCAGCCTGACAGAGATCAGAACGTGCAGGACAGGAAACCTATTTTGTGCCCTGCTCTGGGGCATAATCTGTTTGAAGACACTGGTGTATCTGTAGGATGTTCAGCTGCATGCCACTGTATGTCTCTGAGTGTTTGGCTCCCCTGGGTGTTTTTGATGTGAGGACAGAATGTAACTTTTCTCAGATATTCAGCATGACAGCTCTTGCACTCTACTAATGGGTTTAATTCTTTATGCTATCCACAGGCACTTTGTGCAGTCATATGTGAGCTGGTCATATTAACCTTTGCATGAACAAAGCCTTACACACCCAAATCTCTCAAGGCTGTCACATCCAAAGGCCAAGGAAAGACAGTAGGAGATGGACTGGGAATAGCAATGATTTTCCAGACTTAGAAGTTGTTTCTGATCTGAACCATATTGATTAATTGTGTGTTTGGCCCAGTCTCAAGCTTTGCTGTGTCCACAGCAAACAACCTGCTGGCACAGTTCTGGCTGCTGCCCAGATTCTCCACCCTCCTTCCAAGCACGTACACTGATGCTCGTTATCACCTACTTTCCCACTCTTGAACCCAAGCAGCAACACAGCCTCCTGTCTGAAGGGGGCTGCAGGATGCCCTGGCAGCAGGATTTCTGAGCTGACAGCAGTGCCATTTCAGTGTTTCACGGGGCTTGTCACCCATGTCCTTGCCCTCCAGCTCCTTCCATCATGCACAGTCACGTGAATCCCTTTATTCAGCAGCAGGCTCCACTACCTAATGGGGCATACATTTTATTTTTCATCCTTTTGTCGTTGCCCTGATTCTTAGGCTAAATTAGTGTAAATTTAGACAGGCTTTAGAAAAGACCCTCTTTCTATCCCCTCTTATTTCCCCAGCTACTCCCCGTAGCTCACGTCCAACCTTGTAGACGACAGTTTGTCTTTGTAATAAATACCCAAACCCATCTGTGAGCCTTCCTGTTTCCCTAGAAGCTGACTAGAACTTCTTTGACCCACTTCCTTAGAGCTTTGCGTAGTCCTAGCTTTGGGAAGAGCATGTTCTGTCAAACAAACCCTTGAGTACCTGAAGCCTGGCTCTTTAAAGCTGGGAACTGTAATCACAAGGCACCTGACCTAGATTGAGCAAACGACTGGTAACAGAGGAGATATAAGGCTTCCAGGAAGTGAGGGAGTAATAAGGGGGAGTGTATGTGGGTAAAGGTATTTTTTTTTTCCTGTGTTAGAAGAGCTATTTTTAAAGGTATTCTAGTAGTTGTGGGATGGAAATATAGGATGGGCTAGGAGGCCTTTGCTTGCAAAGATTCTGTGTATGTGTCGGACTCGAAGGTGTTGTGGGGTTGAAGAACAGGCAGACCAGGTTGTTAGGTTGCTCCTGTGTGCATAAAGGAAAGCAGAGCAGTAGGAAGGTAACTTGTCCTGAAGTCACATATAAGGATTTCTGACTCCTTCCTGGTGTTCTGGACTGGGTTGGAGTCCTGGGGTGCCTTTAACTCTTGCTGTGGAGAAACTACTGGAAGAAGACTCTTATTGTAGGATTTCTGTTGAAGGTCATTAGAGGTCTGATGGCCTGACCTTGTTCCTGTTTCTCTGGGGGTAAATGGCACTGTGATGGGTAGCTGGAGTTTGTCAGTGATAGCTTCTGTATCTGCTGAGCAGTGTCACTAGGTTCTCTGAAGGGTCAGAGGTCTTGGAGGTGCTGCTGTTTGTGGAAACAGCTCCTTGGCTGGAGAAGAAGCCAGGTTGCAATGGGTTTTGGTGTGTCCCACTCCTGCCACCGCCTTCATTTCACCCAAAAGCCTACAGCGTGAGAGCGACAGTCACCTGCTCCATTTGGCCGTCTGGCCAGTCGGTATGTGTGTTACCTGAGGGTGACCTGATCATCTTGTCTGGCCACTGGCGAATGGGAGGTGGAGTTGCTGAGGCCATGAGGTTAGGGAAAGCGGAGGGGAGAAGAGATGATGTAAGGTGAAAGATGAAGAATACGGAGGAGCTGGGGTCACTGAGATGCGTAGGGATACGGGGTGCTGCTTTGTAGGAAACAAAGCTTTAATTCAGCCACTGGTGGAAAAACTTTTCTGTAAACAGTAAGTTCCAACAACTTGGAGGCATCTTCAGTGCTTAATGCTTTGTGCTTGACCTGCTGAGTTGGGTATACATTGTAAGCCACTTTGGGAGGGCTATGCTGTTATATTGGTCCTGTAAGTGTGACAAACCTGGCTTCCTCTAACACGCAATATGCCTAAAGAATGGATCTGTGTCAGTGCTGGGGCTGAGTAAAGCAAGAGTTACCACACTTGTAAAGCAAGTTCTAGTATCAAAACTGCTTCTCTCTTTGTTCTGTGGCTACAAGACTTGGCAGTCATGTTCTTTCTGTATAAATGTAAACATTCTGCAAAATGTAAACAACTGTGCATCAAACAGCAGCTCAACTTTTTGGGTCCTTATAGGCAGAAATGTCAAAGCCACTGGAATGTTTCCGATTCCTTAATTTGAGAATTTGCTCCCTTTTGTGTAGGGATGCTTTGCTGCCATTGGCTTCAGCTGAAATCAGGGATCTAAGGCACACTTGGAAATTGGTTACAGGTGCCAAAGCTAATTAACATGTTCTTGAAACTGATGCCCGTTGCTTTCACCTCTTGCTTTGTTCCTGCATCTTCCTTCAAAGTGTGAACGGTTCCATTTGGCATTGAATTTTTATTGAAGCTCTTATCGATACGGTGCAATGCTGAGGGGTCTGGTGTAATAGGTGGAAAAAATGCTTTAGTGAAACTGGGGAGACTGAGCGTGGTTTTTCTCTCTAGTGAGCCAGGATGTGAAGCTGTGAGCCTGGAACATGCTTTAGTCTGTATCACGGGCCTGAGGCACAAACCTTGCCCCTTCTGCTGTTCAGGGAAGTGAATGGGGGGTTTTCCCTGAATTGGGTACACAGTGAAAGGAAAACAAACGAGATTGCAGCTGGAGCAATTGAGAAAATGGAGGAGAAAGAGTCAAGGAAGAACTGATGGAATAAATGATAAATAAATAATTTCCTGTTGGTGTTTGCAAGCCCGCTGGGCTGATTCTTACTCCCCAAGATATCCTCTTGTTTCAATTTCCTGGATGATTTGTAAAGCACGTGGTTTTTTCCATGTCAATAACTACACCGATATGTCATCTTAAGTTTAAATATACTGAAATGGTACTCTAAGGGTATCAAAACTCTCTCTGGACTATCGAGTAAGGGTGGAAAGTGTGGGGTGAAATGATCAGAATAAAGGCAAAGAGAATTTCCAAGGTGAGAAAAGAATTTTACCTTCAAGATTAATAGTAATGAAATTCTGCTCAGTACTTAGTTCCAGTAAACTTAAACCTTTTGGCTTCAATTCTGTTCAGAGAGCTGAAAAGGGCATGAAGTTGGTGGATGTAGTTGTTGATATGACTCTTGCTGTCAGTGCAGAAGCATAGACATCACCTTGTTACCTTTGATTCTTATCCTTTTTCAGGACGACACTGAGCCGTACTTTATTGGAATATTTTGTTTTGAAGCTGGTATAAAAATCATCGCTCTGGGGTTTGTTTTTCATAAAGGCTCTTACCTCCGAAACGGTTGGAACGTGATGGATTTTGTCGTGGTCCTCACAGGGTAAGTGACCTCCTCCTTCCCCAGGTTTAAGGGAGATTCTGCCTTTGGTTTGTGGCATTTGGGTGGGGTTTTTTAGCTGTAGAGGAAGTGATTTTGGTGAGTTAGTACTAAAATACTGTGTTTCTGACCTTACTGTCTTTAAATAATGGTTATTGTGCTGAATGAATCACTTTCAGAGTGTTGTTTGAACCAACTAAAAGGAGGTTTTGAGGATGTCTATTTGTATATATGCTGGTGTGTGTTTTACCCAGACGTTTACTGACATTTCTCAGACTTTGCAGGTTCTAATTGCCTCTGGGTACTTGAACCTGACTTAAATCCATCTATTTTCTGACATTACAGAATGACTTTAAAAGAATAAGCCAGCAAATTAAATGCATCCCATTTTTTTTTCAAGCTACTCTAACTTTGAAATCAGTGTAGTTTCTGCAGGGCTGCCTTTGGTCTGCTATAAAATAACTTTTCCAAAAATAATTCCAAGAAGGTGCATGTCTTCCAAAAGAAACTTTGCCTCTGCATTTTGTACCCTGGTTTGAAAAATACTAATTTCTTTCTTGGAATTGCTTATAGTATTTCTATGTTATACGTTGCAGCAGTTACTGTATCTATTTATGTAAATGTAGTGTGATGCCAGTGGATCACGAAAACAAAAACATTAAGTAACACTTATGGTCTACAAATCCTACTTTTAAGCTCCAAAGGAAATGTTCCAAAGGTCTGCGTGAGGTCCTGATCTTGCAGCCTTCATCTTGGAAGGCTTTCAGTTAGTTTTTCCCCCAGAAGACTGCAGTCTGGCTCCTGTTATTAGTACGCACTCATTTCACAAGCCTTCTCCGCGTCTGTGTGTGACAAACATACATGCTTTGGTCTCGTTAGCGGTGTAAGGCTGTTAGGAAAATGCTTGCATACATATACAAATGTATTCATTAGATACATTATCACTGTAATTCTATTTGCATTCAGTGCACCATGTGATACTGCAATTGAGAGGCCAAAGGGAATCCTTTATGTATTGAGAGGAAGAAAATAAATATGCAGGGCTTGATTCTCCTGCTGCTGGGGCTGGGTATTTAATCAATAGAAACTTCAGTGGAGCCACAAGGAGATCCAGATTTACATACTCGGAAGCATAGGGGGTACCAGGATGAAAAGAGAATTAGCACAGATGCTACAATTATTCGCACCGATGGTATGTTCTGATTCCTGGTTACCTCTTTGCCCCTTTGTGCAGTTGTGGTTTCTTTTTTTCTTTTTCTTTTC
>VZRU01006719.1:421473-476436 GCA_013398155.1 Pedionomus torquatus | reverse complement strand
CGGAAAGGACTTTGGCACACGGTTTAATTTATCCTTCAGCAAAGCGTTCAAGTACATGTTTGAATTCAGCTGACTCCAGTGGTTCTGTACTTCAAGTTAAGGCTACACATAAAAGCTTTCCTGAATTACAGCCATATTGTTATTTGTTTAGACATGTTTTAGGTTATTTTTTTCCCCCACATAAACAGAGGCCAAGAACCCAAATAGATATTTTTATTTTAATTTTATTTTTTTTAAACTGCCTTGTTGTGACTGAGACATTCAAAGCTTTCATAGAATCATAGAATGGTTAGAGTTGGAAAGGACCTTGAAGATCATCGTGTTCCAACCCCCCTGCCCTGGGCAGGGACACCTCCCACTAGACCAGGTTGCTCAAAGCCCCATCCAGCCTGGCCTTAAATACTTCCAGGGATGGGAAGTTTTGCAACAGTAGCTGAAGCATCGGGCGTGCGTGCCGTGGCTGTGGAATGGCAGCCGGCTGCGCGATGCTATAGGCGTGACACCAGCATCCTACTGGTGCCGGTTTTATTGTGAGCGCTGTTTGCAGCGCTGTTTGATCTCAGAGCATAATTGCGGAATATTGGCTTGATTAGACAGCTGTAATAAGGAACCCTGTTGCCATCTGCAAACACGCGTATTCTTTTGAAGTACAATCCTGTTAACGTCAAAGCTGCTGGTTTCCAATGGTGATGCTAGCTGGGCTGTATTGAAATTGTCTTGTACATGGACTTCCCACCAGGCGGGCGATGCAGGGAAGGCAAAGTGTAAACTGATCGACATTAAGTCCAAGAGTCATCTCCGCCGAGGAAATCCACAGCCCTCTAATCCTGTAATTCGAGGGCTGGATTTAGCAAGGTGCTTGAGCTCATGCCAAATTTTTGGTGTCTGTGGGGCATGTGGCGGGGGGGGGAGAGCTCCTGAAAATAAAAGGGCTAGTGGTGTGCTTGGTTAGATAAATGCTTTCCTGAATCCAGGGCTGTGTTTTCAAACCCAGTATGAGCTGGAGTGACCTATAGTAGAGAAATAATGTTGAAAGATCTGCTGCTTCACACAGGGGAATGAATTAGTGTTTTCTCTGTAGCCTGTTGTGTTTTGCTCTGAATTTCCCAAGTCCTTATTTTGTTCTTAGCTCTCTCCTGTGTTGCCATGAGCCTGTGCTAGAAAGCGTGATCTCCTCTTCCTTGGGCTTCCTTTACTGGCCAGAAACCCTTTCATCTGGCCATTGCCTACTCTAACAATGGGAATTCTGAGCAAGGCCCCTTACTGGAGACAGGCAGCATCTTGGCATTTCTGCATCAAGACTTCAACGGCAGGTTGTTGAGGAATCAGAATTGTCAGAGCTGGAAGGGACCTCTAGAGACCATCCCGTCCAACTCCCCTGCTCAAGCAGGGTTGCCCAGAGCACATCCCTCAGGACTGCATCCAGGAGGGGCTGGAAGGTCTCCAGAGAAGGGGACTCCACACCCTCCCTGGGCAGCCTCTGCCAGGGCTCCAACACCCTCACCACAAAGAACTTTCTCCTCAGATTCCAATGGAACTTCCCGTGTCCCAGCTTGTGCCCGTTGCCCCTCGTCCTGTCCCTGGGAACCACTGAGAAGAGTCCAGCTCCATCCTCCTTCAACCCACCCTTCAGATCCTTGTGAGCATGAAGAAGGTCTCCCCTCAGCCTTCTCCTCTCCAGGCTCCAGAGTCCCAGCTCTCTCAGCCTTTCCTCCTCAGGGAGATGCTCCAATCCCTCCAGCATCTTTGTTGCCCTACGCTGGACTCTCTCCAGTAGTTCCCTGTCTCTTGAACTGGGGAACCCAGAGCTGGAGGCAGAGTTCCAGTTGTGGCCTCAGCAGTGCAGAGCAGAGGGGGAGAATGACCTCCCTGCATTTACTGGCCAAGCTCTTCCCTACACAGCCCAGGATTCCATTTGCTGGCTTGTGGACAGTTTACTGTCTACCAGACCCCCAGATCCTTCTCCTCAGAATTGCTTTCCAGCAGGTCCACCCCTAACCTATATGGGTACTGGACATGCCTCCTCCCCAGGTGCAGAACCCTACACTTGCTCTTGTTGAACCTCCTGAGGTTCTTCTCTGCCCAGGAATAACATTTACTACTGACAATTCTCCAGGGAGGGGCTGTGAGGTGGTGAAACAAGCGGGACCTTAATTTTCTTTTCTGTGGAAGGTAGTCTCAGATCAGTGTGATTCAGAAAATGATCAAGGAGGTTCTGTAATTTATTAGAGAATAATGAAAAAGGGCAGTACTATACTGGTACTTAATGTGTTCTTATAAATATAGATAGGTAGGACATCAGTTTTTGAAATATCATTTTACTACTCTATCAAACGCTTTCCTTTGCCATATGTGCAAGATTTCTACTTGAAAATGTTACTTCATGTTTCCCAGGCAGTGAGAAGCCTTCAGTTCCTGAGCTCAGTTTTGCATTTATCTTCAATATTATAGAAGGATTTTGTTTCCTCTTTTATTTTTTTTATTTTTTTTTTCCCTGTGTAAGCATGAAAGATCATGAAACTGCTTTTCATGATGCCACACGCAGAGCTGTACACCTGCTAATCCTGTTGAGTGTACATTTTTATTAAGGTAAATGGTGAATGTCAGAAAATCTGATCTCATTTTCAGCTTTTAGCTAAAACCCATAAAAGCAAAGAGCAGCTCTGCTCTCGTTAGCTGTTTCCATAGGAAGAAGGCCAGCCAGTGTCTGGGTGTGTTTTGGAGGAGGCTGTGGGGGAAGGCTCTGCATTTATTGAACTTACCCTTACGTAAATATTAGAAGGATCATGCAGTAACCCTTTCCACCTGTTTTTTTTTCCCAACCTCTTCTTTTAGCTGCTCAATGTCTGAACACTGTCATTATTGATATATATATATATATTTTTTTTTTTCTTATTATTTACCCGCAGTGATGGACATTTTGTTTGTCAAAATCAGGCAGTAGAACTTGCTAATCAGAAAATAAATCAGGGCTGTGTTATATGCAGGCAGGATCAATATCCTATTGAGCTGAACTGGAGTCTGACCGACAGTGGCCCCAAAGGGCTCGGTTTGTTTTTCCAGAAAATGCTCCCTCAGTTTCTTTCCACAGCAACGCCGTGGTGCCTTTTTCTCATTTACTTTCAAGGGATCATGCTGATTTGCTGTTAATAAAGGCCTGGGAAAATAATAGATTGCTGCTACTTAAAGGATTTTGTTTCCTCTGTAATTTTTTTTTCTTAGTTATTTCTTGTAAACTCCTCCAGCTGTAGATGAGTATCGAGGAAAGCTGCCCTGCTGTGATGTGCCTGTTGCTTTTGTGGAGAGAGGGAGAGAGAGACATACATATATTTTATAGCTCCTGCTCGTTTTATTTTCACATTTTTATGGGATTGCATTCGCTCCAGTGATGACATCACCCATTAGCAGCTCTAAATCACACAAAAATGCCATTTCCCAACTGGCCAGGGACTATATGGTCTTAATGCACTTTTCCCAAGGTAGGTGCTAAGGGACCATTGCTGTAACCTGCTTGGGATGGAAACCTCAGAAATACACAGCTGTCCTGGGAACAAAGTCCTCTCTCCATCCATACCCCACAGATGGCTGGGGATGGATCTTATAAGCCTGTTTTCAGGGCCTTGAGGGTTCAGACCTGCTCCTGCTGGAGTTCGTGGGAAGGCTTCTCCCGGTGTCCTGGGCTTTAGAGACAATAACATCCAAATTCTAAACTGCAAGCATCCTCTCTGGTTGGAGATGGTGCAGTAGGGTGGCTGCCAAAGGGAAGAACGCAGGACAAAACCTGCATAAAATGGACCTTCACAGAATCATTATGGTTGGAAAGGCCCTCTGAGATTGAGTCCAACCACACACACACAAAAACCCCCTACAATCTTGGCCACTAGAGCATGCCCTCAAGTGCCACATCTTCGTCTGCCTGATGTTCTTGAATCCCAAAATTCAGATGTCTAGGGACTTTTGAGGAAAAAAAAATATGGATTTTATGAGTTTGAAACTGTGGGGTCTGAGGGGACTGTCTTCCTTGGTTGTGTTTTGGAGGCTGTTTACGCTTCTAGCTCACTTTTGGAGATTTCTGTTGGTACATTCTAGATTTTGTTTAGAAAGATCTGGAGAATATGAATTCCTCTTTCTATGTGCTCATGGTTTTATGAACCTTGAGCGTTTCCCTGGTTGGGCACCTATGCTGCCCAGCCACCCTTGACCTGAGAGCTTTTCTGTGCACCACTGACCTCTGCTGTTGCTCTGATCCATTCTTAATTCTACCATATCTTCTTGAAGGCAGTGATCACAACCATGTGTGGTGTTTGTCCTACAGCAAGAGTTGCTGAAGACTGGTATAAATAAATAGAGCACTTGACAGCGCCATGCTCTGTCCTTTATGAACAGAGTTAATTTTTTTTGGCTTTCAGTCAGCCTGGATTGAACACTCTCGAAGAGTCCTGGTAGCTTCTTGAGCCAGTTGGATCAGCTGCCTGGATCTCTGGGTGGGACTGGCAGAGACAGCTTGTGCCAGGCCTGGAGCTGCCAAATGATGTGCACAAAGTCTCTGTGCTGTTACTGATGTCTCAGGCTGTTGGGAACAAATTATAAAAGCTAGAATTATTTTGATTGTCTGGATGACTGAGAAATGTGCTCCTAGCTCCTGGTGATGCTAATAATTTGGAAGGTAACTCATTTAGTAGCATAATAAAGACCTGTTCATCCTTGATGTTAGCTTTGCTAGTTACCAGGATCGTCTCAGTATGTGGGCAGTTTGAGATGCTATTCCTGGTGCAGTGTATGAGGAGCAGAGGCAGCCTTGGTTGCAGCGATGACTGTCAAAGGGGGAGGCAGAAGAAGCATCGAGCCTGGTCTGTGCGGCAGGATATGGCCCTCTGGTCCATGCTCAAAGTGGAGGTACCTCCTAGACAGCTGAGCTGTAATGTGACCATGAAATACTTGAGAAGTGCATGTCTGCTTGAGGGCTGGGATCCTTAAAGCTGTCAAATATACACAGATGCCTGTAGTCTCCAGCATATATTTATTTTTTTTTCCTTCACACGTGTGTTCCTGTGCATTCCAAAGCCCTTACACTGAGTTATGGGGTCTGATGTGACTCACTCTTGTGTACTCCCCAAACGCTTTCAATCTTCCCACCCACAAATAACCATAGAATATGATAATTTGAAAACCAAAATGACAATAAAATAAACCCCCTTGGATGCCCTTCCAGCGTTATTTTAGACACGGTTAGCACTTTGTTTATAAACTTTAGATCCCACATACCTAGGGAATCAAGGGGCTAGGAGCGGGGAGAAGTAGACTTCTCTCTGCTTTTCCATCATGGAACTTCTGGCACGAAAACAAAAGCTGAGCAGCAACAGGAGTTGGGGAAAATGGATAACTTAAGAGGGACAAGCTTCATCTTGATGAGTTATCACGAGGAAAACGGGTAAGGCTCTTTGAATGGTTATACAGTAGGGGTGGTGATGGACTAAGGTTGATTGCTATTAGCATTGTGCATGAGTCACGCTAAAAGCAAAGCCTCTATAGATTTTAATGGAGCTGATCCTTGTTTGCAATTTCTTTTATGCTCTGATGATGGATGGATACTTGCTGGCTCAGAAAAAGCTAAGGGTGGCTTCTGAAATAGAATCAGATAAAAAAAAAAAAAACAGGTCAAGGCAAAGGGAATTCACATGTTTTCCCGACTGCAAGGTGTTTACCAGAGATCTGGCTGAAGTTTGGGGGCAGTAATGGAACCAAATTTTATTTTTTTCAGGCAGAGAAAAAGAGTAGTTAGTAACTGGAAGGGAAGAAAATGTGTGAGATCTCATTTTGAGCAGTCAAAAATAGTTTGAAATTCTTTTATTTTCTATCCCTTGGCCCCCTGGGCTCATGTGGAGCTGAAGAAACAGTTTCCTTCAAAGGAGAAGGTATTGGACATGGAGGAAGGATTTTCTGGGCTTGAAACCCACCTTGGAAAATGTCCCTTTTTCCTTTTATGCACTATTACAGCCAGTTTTGCCCTGTGGAGTAGCAGGTTCCTTGGGACTAGAGCTTGCTCTCCCTCTGGACTTGTTTCACCTAGCAAGGGGGGTCTGAGGCCATGCTGAGCCTGGTGGTCTGTTAATTAGATCTCCTCTATTTTTTGTCACTTTTGTGCACTGATTTGGGTGGGGGTGGGTAGAAACAGGTTGAGTTAAGCAGGTGGGTGTGTAATTGTGTGGCTGGCTGCTAAATTAGAAGAAGACTTCCCTGAGCAGAGGAGGACTCAGGGCTGTGCTTAGAGGAAGGCTGCAGATGGTCACAGATGCTCAGGACCCGCAGGTGGGGATGGCCCTTCCCAGGCAGAAGTTATCCTTGAAGCGTGGCTCTGCTCCGGTTGTGGCAAACCAAGTGTTTCAGGTCAGAGTGCTTCTCAAGGGCAAATAGATAATGAGATTGATGTGCTTCTCTCATATTTTATTTGAAGTGACTGTGAGGTATCGAATGCCTGGTGTGTGAATGGATAAATGATGGTACCACACAACAAGAAGCCAGAAAGTTGAGGCACATACAGAGAGGTTTTCTCCAAAGAGAGAGAGGAAACGAAGCGTTTCTTCAGATTTCCATCTTTTGCTGCTTTCCTTGTTTTGTGCCTGTTTATGCTGCTTTGAAGCTTTTTGTTAACAAAGAGGGTGTCTAAAGGGTGCTTACATCTCCCTGTCCCACGCACCCTGAAGGTGGGCAGCTGTAAAGTAAAAGTGGTCATCCCAAGTGAAAGGGATGCCTTCTCATCACAGCCAGGGCTTTATCAAAGCCAGGCAGGATCAAGAGTCCAGAGTCCAGACAGCATTTTTAGCTTTTTATGGCTGGTGGCAAGGAAATGTTATCTCTTGGGGGGGGTATGATGACACACACGACCAGCTGTACCGCATAAAGGTGATTGGTGAGATTGTGGGTAGGAAGAGAGGACTCTGGACCTTGTGTTCTGCTCCGAATGTCTAATCATGCCCTAGAAGTCACCCAGTGTGGGCATCTGCTTGACTACTTGCTCTTCCATGAAGGTGGAAAACATTGAGTACCTAGCTGCTATTCTAGCTGGGTATGAGTATTAGGAATTCAAAACCAAAACAAGAAATAAAAATGCAGCTATAAAGAGTTCTAATGTTCATTTTCTTCATGCTTCCCAGTTTAAAAACAACAAACAACCCCCTCCCAACACCCAAGTCCTCTGTGTGGTATTGAGTGCTGTCTCATGATTAGATGAGGAGGAGTGTGCAGGATTTCTCAGGCTTCTGTTTCTCAAATGCTACTTCTGCTGCTGTGTCCCAGTTCCCAAACGGCCAACTTTCGATGGCGAAGTGCCTGCACATCTGAGACGATAAGAACCTGATTGTGATTGTTGAAAAGACTGAAGATTTAGAAAATCAGCCTAGTTTTAATTGTAATATAATCTTGAGTGCTGGGAACAGCAGCGTCACGCTTGTGCACACATCCTTGGATCTACAACTCACCCTCAAGACTTTAGGTGTCTTGGGACCACCGTCTTCTTCAGGGCTCTCTGAAAAAATCTGGGAAACTTTGTGGAGGTGGAAAATTGATCTTCCTTTTTGTTCTTACTGAACCACTAAAAAAGTGTTTGGGACATTCTGGCCAGGGCATGCCTTCATTGCTGGAACCAGTATAAGTGGTTCCAGGTCTTTGTATGGGTAACCCAAGCTCTATGGCCCTTCAATACCAAGGCTAGGCTCTTTCCAGCAATCTAGAATAAAAATATGGCTGAATTGGGATGAAAGGAAGGGATCCTCTGTGAATGAGTTTGGTAACACCAGCGGCTGAAGGATGAATGGGGCAAAGTGTAAGTGGTATGAACTCCTGGTGGTGTGGGAAGGCTGCTTTTGTGCCACGGGGAAGGCTGGCAGCTCAAGTTGAGAAAGAAGTTCCGCTTCCTACATGTGGCACCTATCAAACCTTTAGCGTGAGCTTGGAGGGTTTGGAGACTTGCCTGACCCTCTCAAAGGAGCATGGCCACCTAAGCAGGGCCCTTCAAATATGTAGGAGAAATCTTTCCTTCCTGGCATGGTCAGCATTAGCTAAATCAATGGCTGATGACAAATACAAGGCTTTGTGTCTCCTCCCTCCTCTGTTTCCCTGTATGCAGGTGATCAGGAAAATCATCTTTTGTTATTTTTTGATTAGAAACAAACGTATTCGTTCAGTGATCTTAAGGTGGAATATCGAGGAAGCAGGTCAGGTTTTTCTGGTGGATGTTCTTATTCTGCCAGTGCTGGAGCGGATATCTTGGTTTCAAGAGCTGGCTACAGGGGTGTGAGAGTAGGTGGTTCTTGTGATCAGCTGTAGACTTTTAAAAGCATCCCTCTGGAGCGAGAAGTTCAGGCCACTCCTGAGTTAAACCCCAGGTTTTAGCCAATAATGGGTTTGGCTGCTGCCTTGGTTCAAGGTAGTTCATGGTGGGCTGTGTAAGAGTTAAGCAAGGAAAAGAATCAGAAGTAGAGATTGGTGCGGTGCTGTGCTGCCCTGGGAATAGGAATTCTATCCCGGGCTCTCCTCCCAGCATGTCACACCTGTGCCACAAATCTGCTTGCAGGTGGTGAGAAGGATGCTCCTTCTGAATGTTTCTGGCAAGAGGCTAAAGTTGACACCATTGGCCTCATGAAATTTGTAAAAATTCCATGGAAGGATCTGAAAAAAGGGAAGCAGCCAGCGTAGGACTAAGGGTTTAGGATCATGTTGATGATCCATGGGATGCTGTAGAGGTGAAGGAGTGAAGGACAGAAATGAGCTGCTTGGAGGAGGCTAAGACTTTTTCAGGCTACAGAATGTCCCTGTGCTGAAGAGCTCTCAAGTTAAACTGATAATCAGAAATACTTAGTTGGATGTAGCTTAGTTCTGGTTCAAAGCGGACTTAAAAGAACTTAAATTGGAGCTCTCAGCTTATTTTCCAGTTTAAAAAAGAAAAAAAGGAGCACTGAAAGATTGAACTGCCTTTTGGCTTAGTTCCCCATCTCAAACATCCTGAACCAGCAGGATCCTTGAATAAAATTTGGGCATGGGAGTTTAAGAGGAAGGCTGTGAAAATGATTAAAGGCTTGAAGAAGAGTCCATTTATAGAGAAAGGAAAAGGCTGAGAGAGTTAAAATTAAGAGGAAAGTTTCATAAGGGTGAGATAGAAAAAAAAAAAAAGAGGAAATCATGTTTCCCTATCTATTTGGATGGGATTCTAAAGCAGCAGTAAAGAAATTGAAGTTTCAGAACTTCTTTAGTAATGGAAATGTAATTAAGTCATGGAACTCATCACAAGAATTTGCTTCAGCCGAAATGGTTTGTTTTGGGTCCTGAGACCAAAGAAGCCTGGAGATCATCTACAGATTCACCAGAGAGGAAATGGCTTTCTGAAGGAGGATGATTAGGCCCTTTTCCTGGCTCTCCCCGAAATAAGTTAGGTGGAGATGTGCACAGGCTGTTTCATAATTGTCCTTTTCTTTATCTTGTAATTTCTTCTGAATCATGCTGGAGACATGACTCCAGAGCAGCGATCCAGTCTGTTACATCATGACCTGTGAAATACAGCAGTATATGTCAAGGCTAAACTTTGTCTTTTTACACATGAAACAATATCAATAGGAGTAGTGGTATTCCATCACTTAATGTCTGATTTAAAGATCAAATGCCCTTTTCTCTCGAAGCTGTAACACAGCTTAGAAACTTCAATACACCAGTGCTGTGTTAAGTGTGCCCTCAAAACCTGCGAGCCAGAGCTTCAGGAGAAGATCTGGGTTTGAAAATTGTCACTCATTTAAAATGAATCCAAGGTGGTTTCTAACAGTGTAGATGCCACCTGGATAAAGGTGTTCTGGTTTTGTGGAGGAGTGAGGTCTGGCACCATCAGAGCAGGTGCTGCAGAAGTGTCACTGTTCCCTTTGGTGGAATGTTGCCTTGATCTTTCTTTGGGAGGAGAGGGCTCTCGGCTGCAGTCTCCAGCCCATGGAGGATTTGGAACACAGAAAAAGATTCTGGCAGGTAAAATTTTCTTTCCAGAGGGTAGCCGTGTCCTGAATGAGGCTTCAGGCAGACCTGAAAACACATCCAGCTGCCAGAAGTTGGGCATCAAAGCTCTCCCACTGAGTAGGAGTATTAACAAACTTCCCTCCCAATGCCAAAGACTAATCTCTGCTGCTCTTCTGGCCTCCAGTGTTGGCTGAAGGGTGGCAGCCAAAAGCTGTGTAAAGCAGCAGGGAGCTATTTCTGCACTATGAAGAAATATACAGTGTTGGCCGGTGCATTTGGTGGTAGATAGGTAGCACCTCTCCTGCTGGTCATCAGAAGTAGAGAAGTTTGAGGAAAATGAGATGAAAGCCTCAGCTCTTGGCTTAATGAACACATGTAGCCTTGTATCCTGGCTGCTACAGCCAAAGGACAAAGACTGAAGTCAAGCAACTCCTTAAATGTCTGCTTCACCCCGTCCTTTTCCAAAGCTCATAACCACGTGCTCCAAGTGATGCTGTATCAGCCCCAAAACATTTAGCTGATAACATCTGTACCCTCATCACTCTTCTGTGCAAGTTCTCTCTACACTGAGAAATGTGCTGGAACAAAAATTTTACCTTTCTTGTCTTCTGATGCCAAACTCCAGACTTTACCCATTTCCTGAGCAATAGTACTACAAATTCCTGAAGCTCTGTGATCAGACTTAGCTCCTAGCCTGGTCTGGGTGGGTGAATCCTGGGCTTGTTGCACGGTTTAAATTTCTTTATATGTCATAATGAATAAAATATTTAAGTTGCTTACGTACAGCGTAAGAGGATTTGGAAATACTAAACGTGGCTACCAGTTGTGGAAAAGATAAGACCGCTCCATGATTCACTAAGTCTGTTATTAAAAGAACACCATTCTTTCTTCTCCTCCCAGGTTACAACATTGGAGCTAATTATAACAGGTATAAAATTGTGGTAACCCCTGACTTTCACAAGTGGTGAAAAGGACAAAGGAAGCTCAGTATGATCCAATTTCCTTGCTTTAATTGGGAGGCATGAAAGAACATGAGAGTACAGCAGCAAAGTTGTCTGAGACAAATCCAGGATCACACAGTTTCAGTTTGAGCAGAGTGAGCAGTGGGGTGAGATTTTTTGGATGTTTTGTTTTCCTCTTCTGCCTATTTTATTGGCTAATAAAAGATACTAGGCCACTGCTTTTCTCTTTTGTGCCCACATTTCTATCTCTCTAGAAATCAAGATGATAATGGTACCCAAATTTGTAATGTGCTAGTGAAAAAGGATGGTTGACAGAATTGAAAAGAAGTGAGTTTAAAATGTCTCAAAAGAAGTAAAAATAAGTCTTTAAAAATGTTGAAATCAAGCGAGAATTTGAATCAGAAGTAAAATAGGTGGTAACAGCATAATCTCCTCGAAATGCAGATGCTCACTCACAGTGAGTGGGAGAATCTTGCATGGAGCTCGGTGTTCGTGTACCACGGGGAATGTGTTAAAAGGATGGCGTGCCACACAGGGGAAATTGCAAATGTGGGTGTCTGTCAGATTTTAACCTGAGGAAAGATTGGACCTTTGGGGGAGGTGACATGCTTTGAGTCAAAATGTCCAGAAGAATTGTCCCTGACTTGCTAGAGAATAAAAAAAAAACAAAAGAAAAAAGGAAGGGCCCCCTTTTTGCTGGAGCAGAAGTGACTGAACGGAGAAAGAGGAGAAAGAGGAATGTCATCCATGCCAAAGCCAGTCTTCAGCATAAAATCTTGGCTTAAAATGGCTTGAACCATGGGTAAATTTTTGAAGAGATATGTCTCATGGTGCATAAAGGGAAATGAATGGAAGTGAGAAGTTGGAAGTTCTTGCCAAGTGCCTCTTTCCGTAAGAGAAGGTCTGAGCCTGTAATGGTTTGCTGCAGCACAAGCTCCACTGGGAAAGCAGCGCTGCTGAAGCCCTGACCATAACCACTTGCCAGGCTCAGCTGTTTGGGTTTCAAAGGCCTGATCTGAGAAATCAGCCGACGTCTATTTGGCATGAAGGAGCCCGGAGACCAAAAGCAAGCAGGACATGTATTTTATTTTTCTTCTTTTTGAAACCTGGACGACCTCCAGCTCATCAAATGCTATTTCTGTGTCTGATCCCTCTAGGGCTGCCCTCTGGTCTAGTTGTGTCGGAAGGATGAGAAAACTTTCCCTTATAATTACAAACCCCTGGTCTCTAGCCGTGGTGGGATCAATGCCGTGTGGGGTGGGATGCAGGGAATTCGTGTCCCTTTTCCCCAGGTCACTGTAGCGCTTCCTTACCCATTAGCAGGAATGGAGTAGCCCCCCTGCCTCTTTGGAAACCTTTGTTCCTGGGGAGGGAAGTTTGGGTGAGGCTTAATTTCAGCCTAATAGCCTGTTGAAGTCTTCACATCATTTCTTTGAGAATGCCATTAAAAATCAATTACATTAATGGGGCTCAGTTGGAGATGTTCTGAAATATGGATAGGATGAAGAAAAGTGACTTTGCAAAACAGGGCCCTTGGTGCTGCAGGCATTTGCTCTGCTTGTTCATCCTGGTCTTACTTTTCTGTTCTGCAGAAGCCAACCTTGCTGTTCAGGAACAAGTGGTAGATGTCATGTACCACGGTGTAAAACCACTGCCAGGGAGGAATTCTCTCACCCTATTATAAATGATGTCCCACCAATACAGTTGGCCTGCTTGCCTAAAATGACCCCAGCATCAGCTCTAGGAGCTCCTTCAGACCTTGATCATCCAACCCCAGCTGTATGGCAGCTCTCTGGTACTTCTTGCTGCTCACGTTGTAGTGCGTCCGTGCGTTGACCATGTCACTGTGTGGCAAACGTTCTCACTCTGCTCCCAAACAGAAGGACTATATGTTGGCTGGCCACCAGCCTGGGTGAAGGGAGATCAGCTTCACTGCATGATAGCCAGCACAGGCTGGATCACTTGGCTCCGTCTGGGAAATAACTACACTGTCCAAGTGCATAAAGGTGTGGAGAGGATGAAAGCATTGGAGCGTCTCTGATAACCATATCTTCTGGTAAGGGACACTGCATGCTTTTCTGAAATGATCGGATAAGTAATGCTGTCCCCACCCTGGCTGCACTGAGCAACCTGTTCACCTCTAGCTCCTAGTTTAAAATTCACTGTCCTCACAAATACCATTTTATGTGCAACTATGAGCTGCTATTTTTTTTTCACATGGAAAACATGTGAAACATAGGTTTCGTGCCTATTCCTCCTTTTTAAAAGTCTGTTTTTTCACCAGCCAGTGGATCTTTTTGTTTAAAAACTAAAAACTTCTAAGAGCTCTGAGAGGTTTGTGAACAAACTCTTTCAGACGTCAGGAGATGTTTTCTCCCCAACCTGCTTCTCCAGAGGTATGAGAGGATAAACAACCTTCTATCCATGGCTGGGTTATTAAAATCACTGTAATGCAGTTTGTGAAAGAAGATCCCTATCCATGGGAAGGAGACTGCAATAGAAGGCAGCTTGGTGTCCTTGCAGGGGTGACACTGGCAGTGCAGGTGGCATGGGAAGGTGAACCACACGGGCACCTTGTTGGCAGTGGAGGTTGTCCTCTCAGTCTCTCTTGATTGACTGATCTGGAGGGACTGAGAGGACAACCTCCACTGCCACTTTCATGGAATGTGATTTAATGGATGCCCACGCTGAGCTTGTGGGGTCAGAGAGCCACCTGCTTCCCCATGCAGCTTCTTTCTGGCAATGGTGGCATTGCTTTGGCCCTGCTCCTCGTGTAGGAAGCACGGCTGAAGCTGGGGTTGCAGTGTATGTGTTGGGAATGCTCTTCACCTGGAGCCTCGTGGCACTAGGATGGATGGCTGGTCTGAGGCACGGCTGGGAAAGAATCTGCAGCCGCCACAGTGACTTGGGGTGAAGAAAGCATAGGAGAGGGACAGCATCTTCCCCAGGAGAGAGACAAGACCTTGGCGTGTGTCCCTGATGGGCACTTTCTACTGTATTTTGAAACTCCTGGCTTTTTTTTGTAGGAATGCTTGTAGGGAGGGAGAAGATCTGTGAAATCCAGCTGCCTGGTGCCAGCATTTTGAAATGCTGTGTGGGCAGCTCAGCTGCAGCGAGTGGTCTGAGGGATTCAGCTACAAGGCAGAGTTCCATGGTGTTTGCAGCCAGGTGTTGGGCAGCGTGTAGGTGTTGGTGTGAGGTAGAGGGAAAGCCTACAAGTCCTGAGTACTGCTTCTTGTTGGTAAGAAACTTGTGGCTGCTACTGAGCACTCATTTTAACCAGGAACCAGCGTAACCTCTGTTGAGGCCCCACCTGGAGCACTGCGTCCAGCTCTGGAGTGCTCAGCACAGAAAGGACGTGGACCTGTTGGAGCAGGTCCAGAGGAGGCCACAAAGACGCTAAGAAAGTTGGGTGTGTTCAGCCTGGAGAAGGCTCCAGGGAGACTTTAGAGTCCCTTCCAGTCCATAAAGGGGACCTATGGGCAAGATGGAGAGGGACTCTTGATTAGGGAGTGGAGCCATAGGATGAGAGGTAACAGTTTTCAACTGAAAGAGGGGAGATTGAGCTGAGATCTGGGGAAGAACTTTTTTGCTGTGAGGGTGGTGAGACCCTGGCCCAGGTTGCCCCGAGAAGCTGTGGCTGCCCCATCCCTGGAGGGGTTCAAGGCCAGGCTGGATGGGGCTTGGAGCAACCTGGGGTGGTGGGAGGTGTCCCTGCCCAGGGCAGGGGGTGGGACTGGATGATCTTTGAGGTCCCTTCCAATCCAAACCATTCTATGAAATCTTTAAAATGCTGGCAGATATGTGGAGAGGACCCACGTGGTTCCTCTGTGTGCCTTGATTGAAGGACGTACAAGGTGGAGCTAAAAAGAGCCGTCTGTTGCCTTAGCTAAAGCACTGACGTAGGGTGACAGGTAGAAAACTGCTGATGTGGTACCTTTCAACAGAGCTGTGTCCTGTGCGAGGGCTGCAATCGGTGTGTTATTATCCTTAATATCTCAGGGCTGAAATCTAAGACTGTGTCTGAACTCTTCAGGCTCCCTCCCCTCCCTTGGCACTGCCGCCTGCCACCTCCTGCAGCCTATGGATCTGCCAGGGCTTGGTGTACTTAAAATGCTGCAGACCCTGGGAAGGTTACTTGGTGGAAACGACTACCAGAATATTTGGGGCTGGCTTTTACAACACAAACTTGAGGCTGGAGAACTGTGACGTGCCTTTCGAGGGACGAACAAGGGTGGTTGAAGCTGGGGTGTTGGGTAGCTGGCTCCTGCAGCACACAGAGCTCAAGGTGCAGTCTCTGCTGGAGGCAGATCCTTTTTCTCTTCTGCTTTGATCAAAGCAAACTCAGCCCTGCAAAACCCACCTCTCGCCACTTCCCACCTCATCCGGCCCTAAGTCGGGTTTGAGTGCATGTACGAGGTTCGCCAAATCTGTCAGCTTAATAAGAGTATCACCTTGTAGGACAGAGAGGAAAAGGTGTTGCTCAAGACCAGCACCAGCCAGTCTATCAGTGCAGCATTCTTGCAAACAAGCTGTGTTTCAGGCAAATATCTGGGAATTGGGGACTTTTTTTAGCCCGTCTCTTGCTGTTATATATCCAGGAACCCTGGATATACTTGAGAGCGCCCCTCAAACATGGAGAAAAGTAATTAAACCTCTCAGCTTTTCTCCTTTTCACGCTCATGGTGGTTCTTCAGACGTAGATTTAAGATGGGGACAAAATGTACAGGCTGAGATCTGACATCCTGTTCCGGCATCAAGCAGGGGAATGAAAGGCTGAACAGACTATTCAGAGTGCTCCAGCGCTGCTCCTGCGGCAAGGAGAGACGGTTGGTTGCTGCCAGGTGTGGCTTTTCTTGCTGTTCCCCACTTATCCTCCCCCCCCATAATTAAGCAGTTAAATTTAGCTGTCTGATAGGTATGGAAATGTATGTGGCGCGACCACGTTAGTCGTGCAAATAACTGTTATTTTGCCTTGCTCGTAACGCTGAAAAATCAAGGAAATTGTTTCATGCGATGCACAAGCACTGAAAAAACCGAGCTTCGGCTGAAAAGCTGATTAAAAAGGCAAGACAATTGGGTAAAATGAGGAGCAACATTTTTGTCTAATCTGGATTAAGAAATTTTTTGGAGCTTTTAATGTTTTCCTTAGCTTCAAACTTATTTGTGAAACTGAAATGTAACATCCTTCCAAGTAGAAAAGACCAAACTCTAAAGGTTTCAGTTTAACAATGTTGACATACAAAATGTTCTCCGTGTTCCCTTCCTTCAAGGAAATGTTTTGGCAAACTTCACATGAGTTACCGAAGTGTTGAGATTGACCTAAATCTATGGGGGGAAGGAATCTAACAAAAATTCTCCGGCAAAAAATTTCTCTTAAGCTGCTGCAGCACTCAGTTCCTGGGCAGATGGGTTAAGCAGAGAGAGCATCCTTCAAGATGCAGCCTTTTGTTGAAATGTCTTCTCCGTTGATGAGTCTTCCTGATTGCTCTCTGCTTGCTGGGGTGGAGGGATGGCCCAACCTGCAGAAGCTGAACTTCAACCTGCTTGGGCTAATTTTTGGGTTACACTCCACTGTTGCGGTCCTTGGAGTTGTTTTGATGTATTGAGGGCTTCCATCTCCTGAGGGTTCTCCACTGTGCAAGAAGCTGGTCTGCCCCAGGCCACCCTGCCTGTGGTTGTCTCTGGTGGAAAGCTGTTGTGTTCATCAGTGGATGGGCATGAGATGCCTGCAGTGGAGTGCACCGAGTGGATGGGCATCAGCCCGGGTGCCTGTTGGGATGGTACATGCCCTGCTGTTGGGGCACAGATGGGCTCCTCACCCCGTTGAATATTAACTTGCATCTGGCTGGCACACCTGCCCCTAGAGCCTTACACAACCCATGTGTGCAGCACGTGAGGAGTGGCGTTGGTGTTGTGCTCCCGTGGAGTGCAGGGCAGCGAGGAGGAAGGCTTCTGGGCTGCCTTGTCCCAGCTGCACCCGTGTCATGATGGGAGAGGAGATGGCCTTGCTGGGAGTGCAGAAATGCTCAGTGGGGATACTCCTAGGAGCAAGGACATCCTGCCAGGCAGCTGGTCTATCTCCAGGCTGACTTGTCCTGTCACAAAGCAGACTCCATGCCCCAAAATCACTTCTGCTCAACGAGCGATTAGCCAGAAATGGGGAAATGTTGGAATTAACCCTGTCTGGCAGCGTGTCTATACTGAGCAGGTCTTGGATCACCCCTGTGCTTCTGCCGGGCTCCAGCTTGCTTTGAGACTGCAGAAGGGACCGTGCTAATCTCATTTGCCATCTTTATTGTTCAGTGCACAGCCCTGGGTCTTTATTTACAGCTCCGTGGGCTGAAGATGGGAATCTTTACTTCCTTCTATGCCTTTTTTTTAAATAAACCTCATTGCTATAGTATGAGTGCTTCACACATTTACTCACTTTCACTACACTCTTGTGAGACAGGCTTTGATGTTTTCTTATTTAACAGGGGGAAGGGAGGCATAGGAATATGAAAGACAAAAGTAACCATTAATTTTCACTTAATACTTTCAAAGCATGTTTTGGGGAACAGTGGCAGGCTCCTTTCTCCTGTAGGTGCTCGCTCCCTGCCAAGTTTCAGGGCACCAATCCAAAACGGAAAGATTTCTAGGGTTTTTCATAACATCACTGGAGTTTTCTTATGGTTCTCCTTGATTTAGGACAGGGCTTTGCCACTCCATCAGTTGCAAAGAACCTTCAGACACCTAGAAAACTCCACCTAAAGGAAGAAAACTGTAAACAATAAAAAGAGGTGGGAGTGTTTGGCTTGGAGTGTGCTGGTAACTTTGTGCACTTCTCGTCTCATGATGCGTAGATGCACACAGGAAGACAAAAAATACTCATGTAGGTGATGGTGGTAAAGAACGTCTTAGTGGACGTTTTAGCTTAAAGATGACAGTTTATGCAACTTGTACTGAATGCTCATCTGAAACCTTCTACCACTCATCCCATCGTTTAGCCCTGGTTGCCATCTGTTAGTGAAAAGTGATTTTCTAAAGTTGTTGGTGATATAGCTGTGGTGTGGAGGAAAAAAACTTAGTGGTATTATTTCTTTACTTGGTATATATGTACTTGAGGAGGAAAATGTCCAAGAATAATCAAGATGAATCAGTTTTCTATATGTGGATTGTTTGAATATTTAACATTTGAGATCTTGTGAAGCAAAAGGGGCAAGGAACAAACACTGTTTATTTTTAGGACTGGGAAGTGGATGAAGCTGCTGGCCTAGATCGTGTACTCCTTCCAGGAGGAGCAAGGGAAAAAACAAGCAGAAGTGGAGTGTGTCTTTGTGTGCTGGGGAGGATTTCTCATGTTTATTATACTGACGAACCCAGCTCGTGTTCGTGTTGAATTGTTTCAGTTGTAGAGGGGGTGGAGAAGTAAGAAAGGACTTGTGTGGAAAGGAAGAAAATTTCTTCCCTCTTTTTGAAAGTGGTTTCAGTTGTCTAAACTGAAAATCGTGTCAACTACTTAAAAAGAAGACCTTTTCTCTCTCTCCAACTCTTCTTTCCCCACCCAACCCTTGGGTTACACCCCTGGTCATGAGCTGTAAGGTACCTGGTGAAAAAGTCCCCCCAGAGCCCCATTTCATAGAATGGTTAGAGTTGGAGGAGACCTTAAAGATCGTGGAGTTCCAATTTGGGCCAGAGTTATTGTGGATGGGATCATGCCCTGGAGCTCAGAGGCCACTATGGGCCTTTTTGTTTCATATGGGCCTCTTTGTTTCAACAGACCCCAAATGGGTACTTTGCATGGCATAACACAGGGGAGCTGGCTGGTGCCCACCTGGGAGAGATGTGTGGGGGGGGTTGGCATTACCACATCCTTGCTGATGCTCCCTGCCGTCTGCAAACCTGCATTGAGAGGTGCTGGCCATCATGGGCATCATTGCAGTGTTTTGGGGCCCAAAATCTGTTGGTGCCGGGTGCTCTATGGACCAGATGGTCCGAGGAGTGTCTGAGATACCAGCTCTGCAAGGTCAGTTGTAACCCCCCACTGGTTAAACACATTAGTGGTTTTAGCTACTGCTTTAAAAGTTTACCCTTTGAACCAACTGGCAACAAGAAGGGAGGGGAGGAATTAGTCTGTGAATGGAGCGGCTCTGAAAATTACCCCGGGCTGCCACCGCCCCCTGCTCTGCGTTTGTTTGGTGAAATAAGGTTAAACTGTTCAAAGATTAAATGTGTGATGCTGGTTTCCTGGGGCAGAAGTTGCTTCCTTGCTTTCCCAATGGCCACAATGTGAATATCTTGAGATTTTTGTGGGCACTTTCCCCTCCCCTCCTCTCCCTTGTGCCCTTCCTGGCACTTTGTGCTGGTCACAGTGAAAGATGCAACTTCGGTACTGACCTGCTCATAAAATACAACTGTTTGTCAGATGGGTTGTAAATAGTCTCCAAATTAAGCCATAGCTACAGGTCAGGAAGAAGCCTGTGCTTTTGCTGCATTTCTATCTGGGAGATAATGCTGTTACTTTAAAATTAAAAATAAGAGGAAGATATACGGAAAAGATGGAAATAAGCGGGGAGAAAAATTGCCTTTCAGCTGAGCCTGAGAATGGAAAATTTCTTCCCAAAAGAAGAATATTTCTGGAAATGAGAACTCAATGGAAACGTAGCTCCCTAATGCATTCACTGTTAAGTGAACATTATTTACATTGGAGGAGAGAAACACAATGTGGCGTAAGTTATTTGGCTGCATGCTTGAAAAAAAAGAAACTCTGTGAGCAGACATTCTAGTTTGCAAGTGGGGAGACTGGGACACAGACGAGATAAAGGATGAAGACTCCAGACTACTGCTCTTGTAATTTGCATTTTGTTGGTATATATAAAATTAAATTACGATTATATTTGTTTCAAGCAGAAGTGCTTAGCAGGCATAGGAAAAACTGTCTGAAACATCAGGCGCTCATTCAGACTAGTTTTCCTGGAATGAAATAATTAGGAGCAAATAGCTGCTCTTTTCTTTTCTTGCTGAGGTGGGATCACATTGTCCATGTTGTTTTAATGCCAAGTCTAAAGCTGGTTTTGAGACCTTTTCTGGAGAAGCACCATGTTCTGGAGAAGCACCATGTTCTTAGCCGTGTGATCCTGCAAACTGCAGTTGTTTTATGTTAATGCTTGGATGCATCTTGGTCCAAAGGGGAGATGCAAACCCCAGTTGACTTGGGCTGATTTGTGTGGTTGACAGATGAGTTCAGTTCTGGTGCAAATCCAGGCAGAGGTTTTATTCTTCTTTCCCTTTACTCACCTCTTCTGAAGGCGTTACGATGGTTTGTGTCTACAGTCACGTGGTGGTGGTGTTCCTGTAGTGTGGGTTCTGCAGATCCATTGCTGGGATCTACAGCCCCAAGGATTTTGGTGTGCTGGGTTCTGCACAAAGAGGAGAGAGTGATGGGAAGGTGAGGGGACCTCTCAGTTATCCTCATCTTTCCCAGCTCAAAAATGTTCGTCTTCTGTACACAAGAGGCGTTTTAACACGTCCATCCTGACTGCAGTCTCTTGTGATGGTGCTCTGGCTGTGAATCCTTCTAATCTGCTGCGTAACTGTTTTTTCAGGTGAGTCACACACATCTTTGGAAAAGGGCCTTTCCTTTTGACAGCGGGGAAGGCAAAGGCTTTGTGTTCAGGCTTTAGCAGCTTGCTGCAGGTGGCAGGTCTTTAATGCTCTTGTTGCCAGCTTCTGTGGGTTTCAGATTAGTCCCAGAACCTTCTGACCATGTTGCAGTACAGGATTCCCAGCTTGGGACTGGCTTGGTTGGTGCTGTTGTTGGTAGAGGTCCCACTGGTTTCTCATGGATCCACAGGTGGTTCAAGGGGGTGAGAGTAGAAGGCTGTGACGTTCATACGGTGCAAAGAGAATTGTGCTCACCTTGTCCTTCCCCGTTGCCACAGACTGATACACAGAGGTTGTGGCATGGCTGTACCATTTGTACAGCCCCTGGGCAGGAGATGGGGACACGACATCTCTGGTAGGGTCCTGCCAGCTGCTGTCTGCAGGGCTCCCATCATCCTGCCGAACTGGTCCCTCAGCAATAGTGTCAGATTGACAGCAAATATATATATATTTTTTTTCTCTTTGTCATGACTTCTCTTACTCAAAATTTATGGATCTTTTTATGCTCATAAAACATAGAAAGTATATTCTCTGTCCTATTCCAGCATTGCTTGCGTAAATTTGAATCCATCACTTTGAAATGATTTCATTGCAAATGGGGTGCGGGATGAACAATGAAATATCTCTAACCCTAGAAACTTCAAATGAATGTCCTTTACTGCAGAGTAATTACTGTCCCATAAACTAATCCTTTGTACCTCAGAATAGGGCTTTCCAGGCCCTCATGCCACAAAGTCCTTCAAACTGTCCCTTTCAAGCTGCTCTGAACCAAAAATATAGATAGGCTTCAGGTCCTGATAATTTCTCAGCCTTTTAAACTGGTTTTGCAAAGCTGTTTGAGGCTGGGCGTGCAGCTGGAGCACATCTCTGGATGACTTTGTCCTGGACACCAGCATGATTTGCAATCACCCTGTTGCTTTTTAGGTCTTTCAGACAGCGTGCCAACTTTGTTTGCTCATTCTTGACCCTTTTGGGGCAAATAATAAATAAATTGTTGCAGTCATCTTTTGTTGCAAATATGTTCTACCCTGTTCTTATGGCTGTGAATAGTTGCTTCTAGGAATGTCTCATGGTAGGATTTTTGCTGATGAAAGGAGAGGAAAAGCTCTAACTCCGGGTATAGACTAACATATCTCATGTCCTTCTCTGTGTCAGGTTTGCTTCTGTTTCGTGGTGCTCACAGCATAATGAGGGGGAATCTGGCCCCAGTTATTTCATGTGCAGCTCAAAGAAATTCCAGGTGTCACTGAGCGCCTGGAAATTTCAATCTGCTCTCTTCCAGGAAAGTCTTTTCTCCCACTTCACCAGTGCTTTGTGATTGATCTTGCTGAATTCTAAAATTGTTCTCTTGGTTATAGATGAGGGACTGGCTCCGGTGTCTGAAAGGAGCCTTAGCAACCATGAATATATCTCCACAATTTTTAGGATGATTACTCTGTCTTACAGGCTAACAATCAGATTTTCCTGTTGCTTCTTTTGTGGTTTGCACTGTTAGGATTTCAATTTGTCAATTTTTATCTTACCATTCAATATATTCTGTATAAATCAGAACCCCCGTGATTAGTTTTTTTGCGCCTTCTTATCATTTGAAACAAAGATCGTGAGCAGAAAACCATGCAGACAAGTTCTCTCTATCCCATCCTAATGCCTCTAAGGATGTGGAAAGCTGGGCAATGTATCGGAGAGACCTGAACCCATTTGGAGGCTGATGAGTCTGTTCCACAATTGCCTCGTTTTGTAATAACTAGTTGGTGCCAGAAGCTTCAGGAAACATCAACCCCAAATTGAATGACCGTTCAGGGTCATTCATAAACAGGGAGGGTCATTAAACAGAGACTGACCCGATCAACCAGAGCTATTTAAAAAGTTTAAATATAATCTCTTGGGTGTCTGCCGCTGCCTGAACCTCTGGAGTCTGCAGATCTGTGCTGGGTCTTCTAAGAGAAGTTTTCAAAGCAGTTTTAGCTTCCCTCTCTCATACTTAAGATCACAAGCAAGATGGCCCTGATGATCTAAGTAAATGAATGTGCTGCTGTTGGGTTGTTTCATCTTCATAAGGGCCATTTAGCACTCTTCTATTTTTTCCGCTGGTGCAAGGAAGCTCTTCAAAGTAAGGGTCGAGGAACTTGATGCAGACAATTGATGCCATCCTCTGAGCTGTCCTTGCCAGCCACCCAGCTTTAAATATCTCAGATGACACTGTGAAAGACTCCCCGCAGGGCTGTGAGAATCCAGAATGAATGAGTATCCTTGGATTAAATGATGATAAAGTGGCTGACGAAATGGGATGAATGAGGTGCCACAAGGCAAGAACTCCTCCATTATAACAGCTGACCTCGGGCCAAATTTCCTCTATTTCCCCATCTGTAAAAATGGAAGTCTATTGCGTCATGAGCTAAGGTTGAAGGTAGAGCCTTATAGACCAGCTTGCTCTGGAGGGCAGAAATCCCCTTTTTGCTCATAGCACCTACCCCAATATTTCTGCTAATATTGATCTTTAGTAGAAACTTCCATGTAAGAACTTTGGCGGGTATTTCCCTAGCCTGAAATCCTGTGTGAGCCATGTACAGCTCAAAATGACTCCACAAAGATGTCCCCCGAGCAAGTTTCCATGAGGCCCTGATGGAGACGGTCATGCTTCCAGCTTCTGTGCATCTTTCGTCGAAGAGCTTGCAGCAGCTGGCAAGCAGACAATTATTGAATATCTCATGAAAGATGAGAGAGAAACATAAACTATCACCCATCTTCTAGGAGAGGAAATGAAGGAGGGAGGTAGTAGAATAGTAATAAAGCAACAGAGAACAAAACTGCAGTCCTCTTGATGTTTGATTTAGGCAGCTGCCTGCTTTTTTAAGACCAGGAAGGGGAGCTGGTACAGAGTATGCTAAATTCCTCCTCCTCTAGAGCTCAGTGTGAAGTTCATTGCAGATCTTCCTGGAGCAGATATAAAAGTGAGGCCCCAACCCAGCAAGGTCACTAAGCCCACACAGTGCTTCTAGATGAAATTTTTATATTTTTTTTTTCCAGTCCTAGCATCCTGGCAATGACACATCTTAGCATCTGCCTCCATAAGCCTTCCTTGCACCTTTAATTATACAATTTCTTCTGAGCTTCCTGGCCAGATCTTCAGAGCACCATTGTACATTCTGAAATAGCTCCCTGCCATCCATCCCAGAGGCTGCATCCGTGTGCTATGAGAATTGACTGATAGGGCTTGCAAAACATCCTGGGATCAGCAGCAAGCACAAATAGAGACTGGGTGGAGAATGGATGGAGAGCACACCTGAGGAGAAGGACTTGGGGACGTTGGTGGGTGGGAAGCTCAACATGGGCCAGCAACATGCACTATTAGCCCAGAAAGCCCCCAGCAGGCTGGGGGGGTGGATATTCTACCCCTCTGCTCCACTCTGGGGAGACCCCCCCCCTGCGGTGCTGCCTCCAGCGTTGGGGTCACCAACATCAGAAGGACATGGAGCTGTTGGAGCGTGGTCAGAGGAGGCCACAAAGATGCTGGGAGGGCTGGAGTTCCCTCTGCTGTGAGAACAGGTTGAGAGAGTTGAGGGTGTTCAGCCTGGAGAAGAGAAGGTTCTGGGGGAGACCTCAGAGCCCCTTCCCGTCCCTAAAGGGGCTCCAGGAAAGGTGAGGAGGGACCCTTGATCAGGGAGGGGAGCCATAGGACAAGGGTGAATGGTTTTAGACTGAAAGAGGGGAGATGGAGATGAGATCTGGGGAAGAACTTGTTTGCTGTGAGGGTGGTGAGACCCTGGCCCAGGTTGCTCAGAGAAGCTGTGGCTGCCCCATCCCTGGAGGGGTTCAAGGCCAGGCTGGATGGGGCTTGGAGCAACCTGGTCTGGTGGGAGGTGTCCCTCCTCAGGTCAGGGGTTGGAACTGGGTGATCTTTTAAAGTCCCTTCCAACCTGAACTGTTGAGTGATTTGCTAAGAGAGGTGCTGTACACGTTTAGGATTATGATTATAAAGTCCATGGTGTCTTACCTGCACAATTCGGTTTTACATAAAACCAATTACAATCTGAATGATGAGAAAAATGACCCATTGCCAGCTGGATGAAGCATCCCTGGCTCTTACAAAAGCTCAGTGCTGTCACTGGGAGCTACTTGTTATGTAAATGTGGAAATCTGACAGGTGAAGTAAAGAAGTGGAAATGTGTTTTCTGATAGGAAAACTATTTTAATTCTTTACAGTCATTGTGTGTGTGAACAATAGTGTTATCTGAGGGTCTCAAACACAGCAGGAAGCATCTCTGCTCTTTCCTAAATAAGCTTGTTGGCCCTCTTCCAGCTTTTAGAAAGGGGAGAAAAAAGAAAAAGGCAAAAAGTAAGCGTGCTCAACATGGGTAGGTGACATTGGCAAATACCAACGGTGTTCTTTTATATCAGTGTTGGAGACTTTGCCTTCCTGGAAGTGACTGTTTCTTCCACAATCAACTGATTCATTTATTCCTCCTGGATGATGCTATTTTCTTGAGCCCTGAATGCGCTCGTAGTCAGGCAGAAATATCAGATGTGATTCTGGTCTTGTTCCCCGGTGTAAGTCATTGTCATCAACAGGTTCTTTTCACCCACCTGGATAAGTGTAGAGTCACAAAGTGCCTTGTTTCCCTATAGTCCATTTTATTTTGGTTAGTTTGGACCAAATATTTAATGCTGCTTTGATTCAAATGAAGTCACTCATTGAGATTGTTCTAGATGAGCTGTACAGGCTTTTGCACTCAGACTTCAGGCTGTGAGCAGTTTTTCTCACAGCCTGGGTGGTACTTTCTGCTTCGTTGCACAGACAAGATGTCCAACAAACCCTCCAAAAAAATCTTGGTGAGTCAGAGGGGAAAAATGTTGACCTGAAGCAACACAGGGGCATGGCAACTTGGCGTGTGGGACTGGCACAAGCACGCAGAGATGCTTGGGACTTGCTCTGAAGAGCTCAAGATGGTTGATGGTTGATACCAACATGTTTTCCTCAATGCCATGGAGCCTGGTGGAAAACTTTGCAGTCTAGTTCATCCAGACAGGCTGGAAGGGATGGAAACTGGATATTGGAATTGCTTTTGATGTCATACAAATTATTCAGATGGTCCTGGTGGGTGGAGATGGCACAACTGAAAAATAACAGGATCTCTGCTTATGGGCAGTGTTACCATCTTTTCATGTGTTCATAGTGCTGGGTAAAAGCGGGTGGGCAGGATGGTCTGCTGAGCTTTCTCAGCTAAGTATCTTAGAAAAACAGGGGCTGTAAGGAGAAAGGTGATACCGGTTTTGCCAGCTTCAGGAAAATTTGTTAGGAAAAGAGCTGGTTTTGCACACAATTTTGACTTACAGATTTGGATGTTTGGTGAGCTTGACAAGAGCCTGTTGGACACCTGGACTTTACTTGGGAAAGTCAGCGTGAAGTCTCCTACCCGTGGTTTAACCATGCTTCAGGGGCTGGGCCACACAGAGTTTCCTTCATCTTCATTTTCTAAATTGTGATTTTGACATGTTTGTAAGAGGTGTTTCAAATTTATTCAAGCACCAACAACGTTTCACCCCTTGTGCTGAACAAAGGGCTCCCCAGAAGGCCAAAAAGGTGGTGAAGAGCATATATATAGGGAAAGAAACAACACCATAAGGGAGGAATACAGGAGATCTCTTTTTAAATCTGTTAGTACATTTCTTGAAAGATGGATGTTTCAACCCAAAAATGGGGAAGGAAGGAAAAAAATTTGAAGTGCTTCATTTTGGATGTCCCTAAATATGTCGCTTTTGTGTATTTGAAATTATACTCTTTGATTTTATGCTTTGACATAGCACCGACCTAAACTGTAAATAAAAATGAATTAAATGACTCAGACATCATAAGTATGTTACCTTCTGGTCAAACTAAATATTTGGTTGACCTGACATAGTTTCTCTCAGATACTTTTTTTTTTCCTAGGAAAGCATGTTGTCTTCCAAACTTTTTTCTTAAGTTCTTCATTTGGACCATCAAATGGAAAAGATTCCTTTTTCAAGCCCAGGTAGCAATAATTATTTTTTTTTTCCTGTTGTTTCTACACCCAAAATCAGGTTTTTCTGTAGAAATCTGATTTCCTCCCACCTCACCGGGAAGTGTCTGCAATAAGGATTTTCCATTGCTAGTCTCCTGTGAAATGTGTTTTTCCTGAATTAGAAGGGACCCGCTTGCTGCCATGGGAGCTACTTAAACCTGACAGGGTTTAAGTACAGCTACATACATGAGAATAAGGAAACTAAGACAAAGTTTCAGATAACACCCTTGCATCGAGCCCTGGAAGAGTATTCTATAGAAAGAAGGGGTCTAACATGATGTGAAAAAGGAGGTGCTTTTATTCTGTTTAGCTGGACTGTTTGAAACCTCTCTGGAGGAGGCACGTTGATAGGAGGAATATTCTGTCACAGAAAGCAGCAGCATGTCTCTGGTCTGCCGTAGCCTCTGACGCCAGAAGAAATAAATGGAAGAAAATCGATTCCCCAGTGCAGCATTTGAGCATTGCTGGTGGTGGGTCTTGGCTGTTAAATCTGATTTAAAACATCTGAAGGGTCTCCTGTGACCCAGTTCAGACCCCAGAAGGAAACAAAAAAGCAAGACTGAAAGGTTAAAAATCTCCTACCAGCATTTTCCTGGAAAACATGAGAGTTACAGGCGCTTTTGTATAACAAAGAGAAGGTTGAAAAGTCTTCAAATGCTGGCAGTCAGAGAAGGCTGCAGTCAAGTAGAAGATGGACCCCACTCAGGCAAGAGTTGGAAAGATGCATCTCTAAGCAAAGTTCCCTGGAGATGAAAGCAGAGGTGGCTCTTGCCCCAGAGGCACCAAAGCATTTTATCTCTTTTCATTGGGAAAGTGTTTTTAAAAAACCCTGCGCTGATTATTTCAGGTCTGAGAGGTTTAGAAGGGCAGTTTAGATCGTTAGACCTCCCTGTTCCCCCCAGGGTAGATGAATTGCTGAAGAGGCATTTTGTTTTTCCCTCATCCTCTTCAGCCTCTGCAGTGATGGGGAGGGCTCCCTGGTTTGCTCTGGCTTTCAATGAAAGCATAAGAAAGCAGCCTTCTCTTCATTTTATTTTTCACTAAATGCTTTGAAGGTTTAATGCTTTTTCTGACAAGCTGTGTGCTCGTGAAATGGGGCTCTGGTGAGCAAGGAGAGGAATGAGGCAAAAAACACTCAATAACCACCCCCTCTCTCCAACCAAGGATTCACGTGTCCCCTCTGCCTCTCCCTGAGAGGGAAAAGGAGCTGAAGCTGAGTGAAAAATGAGCACAGAGTTTTCAAAACAAATTCCTGGATCGAGTGTGTTGCCTGCCAATCACCGCCCCGAACGCGCCGTATGCTTGTCTCCTTTTGTCTGGTCTTTTTTAGGATCCGAGCCTGTGTGCAGCGACGGGATTGTCTTACAGCCTGTTTGTACACTCCTCTACACAACAGTTTGCCCGAGATGGCCCTGGTCCAGTTGCAGGCCAGTCCTGGAAGCCCTCAGGCAGGAGAGAAGCAAACGCTTCTCCACCTGGGCTTTCTTTTGCCCTCAAGTTTGTATTCATATATATATATATATTTACATACCTTCATGTTTTGTTTTGAGCTGAGAGGTCTGATACATTCATACCTTTATTTCTCAGGGTCTCTTACCTCCTGATGCTTGTCCCACCACTTCCATCCCCTCAGCTCAGGGAAGACAGGGCAAATTTCATCGAACTTAGGAGGAGGAGCCACCTAAAATCTTGAGAATTTTTACAGTGGTTCTTTTTTAAGGATTTAGTCAGTTGAATACCCCATTTGGGACCAAGGCCTTCTTTCATTTCATGTTGGATCTTCCAAAGAGGAGCCATTTCTAGAGCTGTTAAGGTGCCAAAATACATTTTTATATATGTTTTTGCATATATGTGTATCTATAGGTATATATACAATACCTCTCTCCCTCCACATAACAGGTATCTTTGAACTGAAATGCTTTCTTCCAGTGTTCCTAAATTCAAAGCATCTGAAAAGAAGTGCTTTTAATTCAAGTGAATTTCTTGTTACGGTTTTTCAACAGAAGCGGGGCTCAATCACGGATAATCTTAGCTTTCAACCACCGTGTCCAAAATATTTTAATTTAAAAAATGACTACATACCATTTCATTTTATTAACCTATTTATCTACATTTGCAAAGAGCCCATTGATGATCCAGGATTGCATTATACGAGGCCCTATACAAATATGAATTAGATCTGAAACCAATTAGAGGCTCAATTTCCACATGTAGGTCAGTCACTAATCTGTGGTTTCCCAGACAATATAACTGCTTTCTCCAGTGCGATAGCCACACATCTATATTTTGGGAATGGGATTCAGAAGAAATTAAGCTTGCATGTAAGACCGTAATTGTTGCATCTCCGCCAGCAGGAAACACTAGCAGCATCTGTTTTAGCACTGATGGATAATGTATTTGTTAATGGTCCAGAAAAGTGGGTTGTGAAGATGTGAGGGTCAAAGTCTCGTGTAATTACTGAGATTAGCCAAGACTGAAGGATTTCAGGAGGCGGGGACCGAGCTGGCAGGATGATAGCTGGTGGAAGTTGGTATTGACAGCACCAAGAGTCAGCTTACGCCATGGAAAGGATAATTTGAGCTTTGGATATGATAACTGCCCCCTAAGCAAGTGGTAGCTGTGGGGAAGAGGGGACAAGGTAAGTCTGTGTGATGTGGTGGAGAGTGAGTGGAAAATCTGTTCTGTACATGCCAGTAGTGAAAATAGTGATAAACATATTAGGGTTACAGAAGGACAAAAAAAAAGTGCCATAATATGAGCAAAAGAGCCTTTTCTGAGATACTCTCTGATCCTTGTCTTAATTTCTACTCCATACACTCTATTAGAAGTTGTCAAGATGACAAACAGTAGAACTAAAGCGATATTAATGAAAAGTCTAGGGTCATTTAATGTAAAGAGATGACTAAATGGGGACATGAGAGATGTAAAAAATAAGAAATGATAGGCCAGTGAATCAGCGGCTCCTTTTCTTACTAATGAAGCACAAGTAGAGATTACATTAAATTATTGAAAATAGTAATAATAAAAACCTCACATGCGAGGAACTCTGATGTTTGTATTTTACAGAGGACACAAGCCAGGGAGCTCAGTCTCTAGGTATCATCAAGGCTGAGGATCTGCGTATGTGACATCTCAAGACAGTTCCTCATTGCCGATGCTGCCTTAGAGACACGGTGTTGGGGTTGTATTTCATGGCACCTGCAAGTCTGGGAGGGAGGGAGAGAGGGGAGTGAGGAACACTCTGGGGTTCCCTGTCTTTTCTCCAAAGTGTTTGGTCCAGGCTGCAGTCAAAGGTGGATTGGATATTAGGAAAAATTTCTTTCCTCTGAGGGTAGTGGAACACTGGAGCAGGTTGCCCAGGGAGGTGGTTGAGGCCCCTTCCCTGGAGATATTCAAGGGGAGGCTTGACGAGGCCCTGGGCAACCTGGGCTAGTTGGGGGTGTCCCTGCGACTGCGGGGAGGTAGGACAAGATGACCTTTGGAGGTCCCTTCCCTCCCTCCCTTTGGAAGCCTGGATGATTCTATAATCCTGTGGTTTCTCTGCAGCATCTCTCCCTCTCTCTCTATCTCCAGAAGAGGCCTTGTTGTGTACAAGACTGTCTCCAGGCTGGGGATGGATTTAAATCCGTGCTGTAGAGAGAAGGTTCAGGGGCTCCGTGACCTGCTGGCAGATCGTTCCCTTCCTCTTCTATTGAAATGTGCAGAGGGAAAGGAAAAAGGTGGAGGTGTGCAGGACCGGGCAGCACAGCACAACGGCGTCAGCATCTCGGGGGACGTTGTGTCGCAGAGGGGTGGTGGGTGGCCGGGGAGGAAGGCTGCCTGCAGCTAAAAATAAAGCCTGGGGTGGGAGGTGTGGGTGGGTGGGGGATCTCCCCACCGGCACACATCTGCTCGGGGGTTGGTGCTGCTCCAGGCAATCCTTCTCGCCTACCCCACCTCGGTCCGAAGTGGTTGGTCTTTCTCTCTCTCTCTCTCTGGTTGCCGTCACGTTGGAATTAGCTGGGGAGAGACACCTCACCCATTTCCTCGCCTAGTTTCTATGGTGATATTCCACTCAACTGTTTTCAGCAGGTCTGAGTTTATTTCCCTGCAGATAAGGCAGCCTATGCTAATATACTGCAGCCTGGGCTCCACATCTTGGCAACAAGCCGAGGGTTCGTACCACCGAAATTAAACGGCTCTAGGTAGAACGTATTTCACGCTGGCTTTGGCAATAGCTGGCATTATCTTATGAAATAATATTTTGATTGTTTATTGCTGCTGTTTGACACCCTAAGCTGGAAGGCTTGGGAAGCACACAGAAACGTGCATTCTCACGTTCTTCCTCTGCGCTCCCTGGTGCAGAAAGCTGGGGGACCTCCAGCTCCGGCTTGGGGTGGGATGAAATGCAGTGAAGAATGTAGGAGGAAAGATGTGTGAGAGAAGAGTGTTGGAAGGGGTGGGAAAAAGGCTGTGCTGGGGATGTTCAGGCTGGCTAGATCTGCCTTGACTCCAGGTGAGTAATTCACACCCTTTCTCTCCACGAAGGAGCTGCTGCAGTTCTTGTCTCCACTCCACCTAGAAGCTCTTTGGGAGTAGGCCCACGTGCATCTTTCTCCAACGTGGCCTGGATGCTTTGGCAAGGGAAGGTGATGAATGTTTCTCCTGTGCAAGGGGGATGATGGGGATCCCTCTCTTGCTGTTCGTGGGGCTGGTGCAGTCCAGGCATCCCGGCTGCTTATTGAACACCTTCCCTTATGTTGGCTGACAAGGCTACAGTTCGTCTGTCCCTGTAGAAGCTGTCAGCCATTGAGATCCCCAAGGACCCTGTCCGTTCCAGAAGGAGAAGGCTTGGTCCATGAAGTTCTGCAGAAGGTTGTGCAGCAGCTTAGTTTCACCCATGGTGTTCTTAGGGAATGGATGTTCTTTAATCGAACTTTAATTTTTTAGTCTTCTCCAGAGAGTGGTTTGGACTTGTGGTTCCAAACTGGACTTTGGACCATAGCTATTGCTATGACAGGAGTATTCTCTTCTTTTTGCTGTGAAGTGGTTTGTTCCTGCTGGACAACACGACATGTTTACCGGGGCTCAGCTACCTAGGTCACTCTGGCACGTTTGCTGCAGAAGAAAGGCAAATAGACTGGGGGAGAAAATGGAACCCCCAACCTGGCAAGCCAGACTGCGTCCTTTGAAAGGACTCAGAAAGTAAAGACAATTATTTTAATCATTTAATATGACTTCCTGCAGGTGGGTAACCTGGGGGTGGGGAAGAGGAAGACTGGGAATATTGCAGTAGAGCTCCTGGCAGAGTGATGCTGATGATCATGGTTTTGCTCTGAGGAAGGAATACTTGTGTCCAGCAGGAAAAGAAGGACAGACCATCCTGAATTCTGGGGCTGTGCCCTGGGAACCTGGGACACTGCAGTGCATCATGGAGCTGGCAGTGCAGCAGGGACCTTGTTAAGTGATAATATCTTGAGAGCCACCTTGTTTTACCTTGGTGACCATTGGACCCTCAGCTTGTGTCTTTCTCTTTACCGCTTCTTCACCTCTGTGTCCCCAGGCCAAAGATTGTTTTGAAGGCCACCATCTTGAGAAGCGTCTTGGCGTCTCAGTAATGCTGACTCTTCCCGCGGTTGCTCTGTGAGCAGGCAAGAAAGCAGGTCTGTTGTGGGCTCAGACGGCATCTGTGCCTTCACAGGAAATGTGGTGGCACCATCAAGTCTCCTGCAATGTGACGCAGGTAGTTGGCTGCTTCCTTGATACACTTCACACCTCTCAGAAGTATGAGTGATCTCACCAGTGGCATTTTAACATACCCACCACCAAAGCTCTGGGCTGACGTTTCCAGCAAATTCTGTTCCTTTTCAAAGGGCTGCTGTTTGGAGAAGACCTGTGAAAACAAATGAAGATTTCACTTAAGAAGTTGTGAATTTAAGCTCATCCCAGGCTCCCCTTGAAGATGCTGCCCACCTCCTACAGTTGAGGTGACTGACAGTGGAGCATCATCAAACCATGGGCTCAGCCTGTGATCAGCCCTCAGCTCCTTGGCCAACTGTGGCAGCCAGGGCCCCTGTCTGTGGAAGGGAGGTGATAACCCTGCCCTACCCTAGGTTGGAGAAGGGATTTGGGAAAAGCCACCACTGTTTCTGATGGGCTCAGAGCCCACTTGCAATAAATGTCGTGGAAAAACCACAGCATACCTCAAAGAAGCACTTGGCCATGGGCCACCTCCCTGAAAATCCTGACTCCATAGCAAGTACAGGCATTATCTTGCTCCTCTGTTTTTAAGGGCAAAATGTTTTCTTGGACCCAAATAGAAGATATTAAGGTAGTGGGTGGGGTTGGAGAGTCCAGGAAGCCTTCTAAATTGACTCTAGGATACTTACGGATCCAGAGCACTGTCCAGCTTCCTGTTTTATAAGGAAAGTTTCACACAGTTACGGTTCTAGCCACTAGGCAGCTACAGACAACTGACCTGTGTTGCAGCTAATTGTGCTGCTTTGGTTTATTTTTGTCCATCTCAGACTAACAGCTTGTATGTCTGACAGAAGCTTGCTTTTTCTTTTCCCCTTCCAGTGAAGGATTATTAATAGATGAGGCATCAACAAAGAAAAGACCATTTGAGAAATAAGATGGGACACTTGCTCTACAGTGGAAAAAAACAACAGCACACACCCACATGAAACATTCTTTTCTTTTTAAAGAACATTGACAAGAAAGCCCTCTTTCCTTCGGGAGGCATTCATATTCCCCTGGGTTCATGATTCAGCCAGCATTTCTGCCCTCTTCAAATAGATTAAAATCCAAAGGACTTTTTTTCCCCCTATCATGCTTGAATGATTTTAACTTGGGTCAGATGCTGACTTGCAGAAGGCTGGGCTTGAGCATCATCTCTTTTTATCACTCCTATCTGAGACTTCATGATTTTTCTTCAGGATTTGAATAAAATGGGACTAAACATAATAAAATCTTGTGCTTCAGGGCAAAATATTATTACCTGAAGGGCTTGGGAAGAAATTTTTTTTCTCCTGTGGATAGTGTTGATTAATGCAATGTGAGTTGATGGTGTGTTTTTCCAGTAAGTGGTTATGGGCTACCCCTGGAAACATGGGCCAAAGGTCTTAGCTTGACATATGGTGTTGGCTCGTTTGATGGGCCTTGAGAGGTGGATTCTGAGAATCAAAGAAACTTTATCTTCAGTCTCTGGTAGACTTTAGAATTCAGAGCTGAAGTAAGACTTCACAGCAGAGTAGCATGGAGGAGCTACAAGTGTTTATGGAGAAGGAATCTGCTGCCTCTGTTCAGGCACTGAGCCATTCCCAGGGTCCCACCACCCATGGGATTCTGCTGCCCTGGCCACATTCTGTTTGGCCTCCTGTGAAACCCAAGTGGTATGTTTGTCCTGAAAACCTGGCCCTGTAATGCTGTGCCACATTTTCTCTCAGCTCAACAAGCAGACTCCAAGTGCAGAAATGGTTTTAGAGAAGAATTTATTTTGTCAATGCAGCATCTGTCCCGTTTCCTCAGGGGTCCTGGTGAAAGATCTCCTTCATTAAGTAAATGCTTAGAGGTATTGGGAGCACTGTTGGAAAAAATGAAAGATTGCTGAGTTCAGCAGGACAGTTTTTGTTTGAAGGCCTTGAGCCACCTTCAGCATGGCTTCCAGGTGGGTAATAGCCTGGAGCTGATCTTTGCCAGGTGGCTCCAACCCTAATTGTAGTCCCAGGATCAGGTGAGTGAGGGGAAGGTTTAAAAAGGCAGAGGATGATGAGATTCTCTGCTGGTGCCAAAGAGACAGGTTGCTGCTGGTTGAGGCTGGGAAAGCAGAAGGTTGCTAAGCTGAGATGTGAGTGCGTCCCCTGTGGGGCTGAAGAAGTGTTTGCTCGTTAATTCCTCCTCTCTGAGACAAGAGGGTAACAGCACATGTCTGCTCTAGGTCTTTACTGTGTCTTTTGCAAATGCAGGTTTTTTGGGGCCTGCAATGTGTCTTTGTATGTAAAAATCAATGTTTGTGTGAAGTATGGTGGGGTGCTGGCCACACTGAGTTTGCTGGGGCTGTTGGGGTGTTGCATGCTGCGTGGTTGGAAGGTGGCAGCTTTATGAAACTCGGACTGCTGTGCCTATGCTCTAGCATCATTCTGATTGAAACTTCCTGCTCACTGTTTTCCCATAGTGACTGAGGGAATGACTATTTATTTGATAGACAAAGCTTACGAAGCACCCTCAGAAAGAGAACAAAGGTTCTGCCATTGTCCTTAATGGTGAGCCATGAAAGCTGCGTGTTACGTGGTGTAGGAAAGGCATCAGGCGTGCCAGGCTTGCAAGCTGAAGGTGGCTGAGTTCAAGACTTCACTGTTAAAGACCTTGTCTCCTGGGTTACACCAACCAAGAGCTGCCTTTCCTCAAAGAACCAAAGTTTTTACTTGAGCCAGGCCTCAAGACAGGAAGGTACGAGATGACCTTCACTCCCCTGTCCATGTGGCCCCAAGCATCTCTGCAGGACACTCTGAAGAATAACAGTTGTCATGTCGGTCAGTGATCTCAGCAGGTATTAGAATTTAGTAAGGCTTATTGAAAACAGTGAGTAGGTGCCTGGGTGTGTTGGTCTCTTGTCCTCCCCATTCATCCACCTGCATGGAACCAAACCCCTGTTCTTCACTTTAAACTTTCACTGTATTCTGGGAGTGCAGGTTGGAGAAGGGGGAGCAGACTCACATCCGTGGCTGGTACTCCTTGATTTACGCTGTAGCTGCATCTGTAATTATAAATTAGTCACCTGGGCTCACCCAGCCCAAGTTTTCCCAGTTGTCCCGTTTGTCTGCAGCACGTGAAAAGGAAGTAGCCAAATTTATACGTAGCACGTTTATATATCCCAGGACCTTCTGGTATGATGGGCCATATTTCTTCTCTGTCCTGTTGGCTGCAGATAATTGGTGGCTCAGGTACCAGTAAAATTTTAAAAATCCTCTAAGAGAGGGATATAAAAAGCCTGTTATAATTCTGGAACTGATATCTGAATTTCACAGAAAACAAGAAACATAATATTTCCAGAAGCCCTCTTAGTTAAATAGCTGGAATGCAGAGATCTGCTGAGACTCCAACTGCTTTCCCAGAAGTAGAGGCACCAAAACTAATAACCTGCTGGCTGCACGAGGACCTGTACAAACAAGAAGGGCAGGCATGCAACAGTGGCTGTGGGATTCATAATTTTGCAAACAGTGTTCTTTTCTTGAAGTTAAATCCTTAATCTTATTAACAATTTTATTTATAAAGTACCTTCTTGGAGGTGTTTAAGGTGTCGCACAAGCTATAAAAATGCACTAATAAAGAAAATAGCCTCATAAAAAAAAGTATAGAAATGAAAAGAATTATTAAAAGACACTATGGCAAAGATAGCTGCTGTTGCAGGTTGTATATTGATGTCAAAATTGTCCCTCCTTATGCTGTAAAGATTAATACTTTACCACTGGGAGCTCGAACACTGCAGTGATAGGACCAGGATAAGATTTTGAGCAGAACAGGAGAGATGGAAGGAGTGAAATCAAGGCAAAGAATGTCTTGTTGGCCTTGTAAAGTGAGGGATGTCACCTGCTGTGTCAGCCTGGACCAGAGCAGTGAATCAGTTCCCACTGGGGCTCATTGCAGCTCTTGATTCTGTACCTGCCATCCTCCCCTGGACACTCTGGGGTCTGAGAAATGAGCATAACAACTGTTTTTTAGCCTGAAGCATTAATGAACAGAGTATAGTCATNCCCCGGAGCCTTTTCTTCTCCAGGCTGAACAGCCCCAGCTCTCTCAGTCTGTCTTCGTAGCAGAGGTGCTCCAGCCCTCTAATCATCTTTGTGGCCCTCCGCTGGACCTGTTCCAGCAGTTCCATGTCCTTTCTCTGTTGAGGACTCCAGAGCTGGACACAGGATTTCAGGTGGGGTCTCACAAGCACAGAGTAGATGGGGAAAAGTGAAATAGTGTTGTAACCCCTGTCTTTATGTGTGCACGCAAAAGGTCTGCCTGGTGGATGCAGAAGTGTCTTCTTGGCCTTGAACTGGGGAATCTCGTGGCTTTGGGCTTATTTAGAGGTAGAAAATCTGTGCTGGTCACTCATCTGTACGTGTTCCTAAGCGTTCCCATCCCGCAAAGTTTCTGGTCGGAGGATCCCCAGAGCTACAGCTCCTGAGCACCCGTTGTCCTCACTCCTCGTGGGGTTCCACGTGATGGCAGGGATGTGTGGGGTCTGTAAGCTCTGCTGGGGGTGCAGACGGTTAGGGAATGGGGAGAAGTGCAAAAAGTGGCTTCCCCAGTTCCCTCTGCTGAGCCCAGAGACAGGCTTGACTGTTGCACAACACTGGTGGCACAGCAAATTGTGCCTTTTGTGATTAAAAAAAAAAAAAAAAGTGGGTTTTTTAATCAGTGGCAATTGCTATGTGATTTCTCAGAAAGAGGAGCAAAACATACCCCCACTTCCATCCCCACCCCCGTTTTCAGCCCCCAGTTTATTCTGCCTAGTCTATTTTTGACTTCCCAGAGTTACTGGGAGAACAAGATTAGCAACTGATCATTTATGCTGATTTTCCAAGTGCTGAGATGTCTTTCATTAGAACTGTCATTCAAGAAAAAATGTTAAATTGTGCGTTCAGTTTCATCGCGTGCTGCAACTATGGATGCAGCTTGTATCCATGCCTCCGGGATGGAGAAATTGGGATGTTGCTGGTTGTGAAATTGCCTTGTCTTGAAAGGAAGAGAGGGACTGGTAGAAGAAGATTACATCCCTTGATGATTCCCGAAGGCTGTTGTGTGCTAGAATTATAGTCTCATGGAGCAGGATTCTGTGTGTTGGAGCAGGATTCTGTGTGTTGGAGCAGGATTCTGTGTGTTGGAGCAGTGGTGTGTGTGATCCCTGCTTTTAGGCAACCACAGGTGACGATGCTCTCACGGCCTGAAGAAAGCAAGGACTTGTGTATCAGCAGCTTTGACGTGAAGAGTCTACTTTTTGCCTCCGTGGAGGCTGTGGAAAATGCCTTCCCGGTGTCTGATTTAGAGGCATTTACGGTCTGAAGGTGGGGGTGTGCTTCTCTCCAGGGTGGAGGTGGTGTGGAAGCAGGCCAGCCCAGTAAAAGCTTTCAGCAGGGCTCCCCGGAGGCGATGCAGCAGTGCTCTCCCTGTGCTGGGGATGGGAGGATGAGAAGAGATCTGGCCTCCAGCTCATCCCACTGTTAACCCCTCCATGCCAAGCTGGGCATCCCACTCCTTCTCTCTGGCACTTGGGTGTTTTCTGGAGGTGTTTTCCCCCTGTTCAGCTCCTGAGCTGCCCACAACTTTGCTCATATCCCACCAGGCCCTCAGCTGGCTTGCCCTGCCTTTCCAAGCTTCAACAAGGGTGCTGGGGGTTGTACATGGCAAATAATTGGTCCCAGCCTGTGATCACCTACTTCATTCCCTTTGTAACCACAGGCAGCATCTGCAGCGTTGAAAGGCTGCTCCAATTACCCGCCTCGCCACCCATTGCTTCGCTCCGCAAGCTCCATTTTGATCCACGCTACTCCTGGCAACTTGTAGCATTACCTACCCCGGCTTTGATGTTTGGAGACTGAAGTATGTCAGAGGCACCATAAAAATTGCATGTAATTATCCTTGGTCTGGGTCTGTGGGAGCAAGGCAACATCAATATTGATGTGTGACAGCATTTAAGTTTTATGTGCGAGCATATATATCTCCTCTCCTCCATATTCAGCAGGAGTTTTTTGATCACTGCTTGTGTGCTGCACCATTAGAACTGCTCTCGTGCTGTTTCCTTTCCTCCTGGGGCTGGGGGCTGGATGCTGCGGTGGCCTTCAGAGCTCATTCCAGTGGATGGAATCCAGCCTGGGGGGACCAGCGGTGGCTGCACAGCCGAGAGAAAGGGCGACAGCTTCCCAAAGTGTCTCTGCACTGCGTTTCTTCTGCCTGTACTTCTGTACTGCCGCTGACATGGATGAATAATTCAGGGTGAAGGATGGAAGAGGGAAGATGAGTGCTCTTTGGCTGGGAGAAGGGAGGTGATGGGAAGAGGGGAGCGGTCGCAGTCCTGCAATGGCCATGGACTGGGGAAGGCACCTGTGTGTGTGCTGGTGGGGGCATATCCACCATGGCAGAGACAAGAGAGGGCTTGTTGTCTGTGGAGGGAACTCAATTGCCTCTCCCCAGCCTGAGGATGCAGGGGATGTGCTACAGGGGAAGGGGTGGATGGTGCAGGGAGGGGCTGGTTGAACTTGGCAGTGTTTGGGCACTCAATACCCCACATGGGAGAAAATCCACATTGATGCTAATTCTCCCCGACTTGCCCTTAAACAACAACTGGGACCTGGAGTTTCCCTACTCCACTTTCCATTTTGCACCCAACCTGTGGCTCCTGCTATGTCCTTTCTTTCCAGTGTTGGTTGTGTTTGGACCGTGTTGCTTAACAGGCAGCTGGACCTCAGCAGGAATTGGTGCCCTTAATGCTTTTAATGGTCTGTCTCTTAAGAGGAACCCGCTGGGCAAACCCTCCCAGGACAGGGTGGGATGGAGGAGTGTGGGGTAATGTTTGTGCAGAAGAGGCAGCAGTGGGGCTAGAGGGTGAAATGCTGCAGCCTTGATGGACCACATGTGGTTAGGATGGGCCAGGGGAAGCACGCCTGGCCTGTGAAGGGTGGGTTTGCAAATCGACCTTCTCATGTCCAGCTATGATTTGCTTTGAACCAAAATGAACAACAGGAAATGTTGTCTGAACACAAGGAAAAACTTCTTTTACTTTGAGGGTGGCAGAGCCCTGGAACAGGCTGCCCAGAGGGGGTGTGGAGTCTTCTTCCCTGAAGATACTCCAAACCCTGACTGGACGTGACCCTATCCCACCTGCTCTGGGTGATCCTGCTCTGGCAGTGGTTTGGATGAGACGATCTCCAGAGGTCCCTTCCAACCCCTGCCCGTCTCTGGCTCTATGAGCTTAGGAATGATTCTGGACAAGCCATTCGAGAGGGTTAAATAACAAAACCACACAAAAGAGGGAATCTGTGGGATGGTGGCATCATCTCCTTTGGGACAGAGTGTGTAGGGTGGGAAGCATCAGGGATGGTGGCATCTGTCTGTCTTTTCACAGCAGCATTGGGTGCTCGTAGTGCTGCAGTCTCAGTAGAACCAAACCAGGTGCTTCTTCAGGCTTCCAAACTCCTCACCTTTTGCAGCTTTAATGAACCCGGCTGTTTAGTCTTTTGTACTGGGGTCTTGCTGATGTCCTTTCCCCATGTGGAAAACAATCTGGTGATTCTGAATGGGGCAAGGTGCCACAGGATGGTGCCACAGGACCTGAGTTGTGGGCAGACAAAGGCTCTGATGGCTGTGGAGTGGTCCTCTGATGCGTGAGGTTCCGGACTGGTGTTTCATGACACCTTGGGACAATGAAAATACTTAAGCCACGTTGTGCGTGGGTATATACCCATGCAGAGGTCACGCTTACACCACGTTTCTGGCCCCCCTGAGTATCCATCCTGGTGGTTAAAGATTAGTCCTAGCCCTCGGGGAGCTGTGCCCGTTCTGCATGGCGTACCTGGGAACGGCGTCTGGCCCGCTGGGTGTGCTCCGTGCACAGGATTTCACTGCCGCCTTCCTACTGCAACTCGTTATTCCCATTCTCAACTCTCGGAGGGGTAATTTGATGAGAAATGCCACCGCTCTGGTATTTGTAACTGTGAGTAGTGTCTCCCAGGGGAGGCTGCCATTTTGCTAATACCGCATCAAAATGGATTTCCTTCCCAGATATGAAGTAAACCACAGAAACAGAAAAAAAAAAAAAGCAAAAAAAAAAAGCCCTCCCTCCTAGTCACTATGAATTTTATACTTTGGCATACATTTAGGAGGGGAGTGACATTTCATCAAATCATAGAATCACAGAATGATTAGAGTTGGAAGGAACCTTAAAGATCACCAACTTCTAACCCCCCTGCCCTGGGCAGGGANTGAACAGCCCCAGCTCCCTCAGCCTGTCTTCACAGGAGAGGTGCTCCAGCCCTCTGAGCACCTTCATGGGCTTCCACTGGCCCCATTCCAACAGGTCCATGTCCTTTCTCTGTTGAGGATTCCAGAGCTGGACACAGTGCTCCAGGTGAGGTCTTGTGAGCACAGAGTAGAGGGGGAGAATTGCTTCCCCATGACCTGCTGGTCACGCTTCTTCTGATGCAGCCCAGGCTGGGGTTGGCTTTCTGGGCTGCCAGCACACACTGCCGGCTCCTGTGGAGCTTCTCACCCAGGAGCACTCCCAAGTCCTTCTCCTCTGGGCTGCTCTCCAGCCACTCTCTGCCCAGCCTGTATTTGTGCCTGGGATTGCCACGTCCCAGGTGCTGGGACCCTGCACTTGGCTTGGTTGAACTTCATGCAAACTTCCTGTGCTGCTTTTTCCCTTTTGCAGTCATTTTTAAAACTTTTCCTTGAGATGGCTGCATGGCTTTGGCCCTCTTAGTAAATACAGCGTAGTATCTGTTTAGCTAAAGCAGATGGAGTTGTAGTACATCATCAGGTTGTCAGTGTCAGCTCCTCTTAATTTTTAAAGTTTTCCTAATTACAATCAAGACACCCAGCAAAATTTTTTCACGGCTTGCTCCCCTTTGTTGAAATTAGTTGCTTTGATGAGGATAAGCTATTATGCTTCAAAGTGAAGTTGGGCTCTTGTAAGTAATGCTGCAAATTGAGTACCACAGGGGCTGCTCGCGTCGAGTGAGAGCTGAGGATAGAAATTTTACCCTTAAGTGCTGACAGCTCTCCCGGAGTATGTTGGTTCACTATGACATTTCCAAGAAAAATCAGCAAATTCACAATTATTTTGAAAATGTAATTTTTTATTTTTTTATTTATTTATTTATTTTATTTTTTTTTTTATGGTGGGTTGAGCATCCCCCATTGTCTCGTGGGAGGGTGATGGAGGTGAGCGGTTGGTCTCAAGAGCTTCTCTCTGCTGGCCCTGGTTTGGAGGGTTTATTCCTGTACTCATCAGTCTAATCTGATTGCAAACAGACTGACACTGAATAAGTATTGCTTTTGCTTTTAAAAAAAGCCTTTCTTCCCTAAAGTGCATTGTTTTAAAGAAGATTACACTTGATATTTGTCTGGGTTTCTTAAATCTCTAAAGAAGTAACTTTTTGCTTTCAAGAAAAGAGACAGCTACCAACAGCTTTTATTTCCAACATATTGTAACCTACTTCTCAGCGCAGTTAAAAGCAGTTTCTGTTGCAAGGCACTCACTGAAACCATGACCTAGGGCCTAGATTAGGCAATCATTTTGCGAGCTTGTTGGCATATTTGATGTATTGCTGATCCAATTAAGTTTTCACACAGTGGTTGTATTGTTACTGCAGGACTTCTTTGTTTATTAACCTCTTTAGTCAGAAATTCCTTCCACAACCCTCAGCAGATTGGACATATGTTAATCTCACACAATAGAGAAGAAAGTGTCAGGAGAAGGTGAAGGAGCTGGAGTTCTGCTGGAGGAGGTAACCATGGCTCCACCAGGGCTCAGGTTAAAGGGATTCAGCAGTTTGTAGACTCACAGCTGCTGTTGCAAAATTAAATACTCTGGATGGTAATATAAATATCTTCTATCTAACTGTCCTTCCATTAAAGCTTTCCACGTTAGGCGGCAACCTTGAAACATCCACGGTTTTGTGGAAACAATGTTTTGCTCTCCACCTTGTTGCTGTTGGCATGTCAACCCAATTATGTTTGCTCTCTATTACTGTGGACTAATCGTAGGGCGGTTTGGGTTGCAAGGGACCTTGAAGCCCATCCAGTGCCACCCTCTGCCCTGGGCAGGGAAACCTCCCACCAGACCAGGTTGCTCCGAGCCCCATCCAACCTGAACCCCTCCAGGGATGGGGCAGCCACAGCTTCTCTGGACAACCTGGGCCAGGGTCTCACCACCCTCCCAGCGAAGAAGTTCTTCCCCAGATCTCACCTCAATTTCTCCTCTTTCAGTTGAAAACTGTTTCCCCTTGTCCTATGGCTCCCCTCCCTGATCAAAAGTCCCTCCCATCTCTCCTGTAGGTCCCCTAAGAAGTAACTGAAGACCTGTGATGTTGTTTCTGCTCCTTGACTGGCTTGTGTCTGATGTGCTGGAGAAACTCTGTTGTGGGAGGACACCTTGGCTCCCAGGGACAGGCCTGTGCGTGCATCAACCCCACATTAGAAGCAACGTGGACTTGTATTCCCCTGGGCAAAATGGGAAGGGTTGTAGCACAAGGGCCGGAGGTGGGTGGTGTGTTTCTCATTGCAAGAGCTGCGTGCTGGCTTCCAGAGCCAGGAAATTGCTTTTGACTTGCTGGTCTCTGTTTCGTGTCATTCATCAGGTATGTGCGCTTAATAACACATCTGATTTACTTCTCGGAGCTTGTACCTGGAACCTCTGGCTGTAGATGCACAGATCCCCATGACTCAGACTGCAGGGCCAGGAGTGGCTCCGGGAAGGGCAACATTTCCTGAGCTTCTGTGCCTTTTCCAGCCCCATGGGGGAAGCAGTTTCCCTGTGGCATCCACGTGCCCTCACCATCCCTTGCTGTATTACCAGGGCTTTGGCTATGAGAGTTTGCAGAATCGCGGTGTTGGTATGTTCTTTGAACACCCAGCACCTCTATTATGTTGGTTCCTCCAAGTGCAGGGCTCAAAGAGTTTGGTTTTTGTTTCCTGCTGCTGTTTTTCCCCACAGAATTCTGGCAGAGTGAGAAGTAAACCTGTTGTAAAATACGAGTGAAGCCAGCCCTTTTCTTCAGGTGCCACACAACACTGCCAGGAAGGGATTTGGGGTAACCCAGGCTCCTCCTTACTGTATTTCTCTGTGCACCGAGCGAGGTCTCTGCAACACATCCAAAGCACACGCTCGACTGTCCCCAATCAGTGAAACATTAGGAACATGCTTAAGCCAGCGGGATCTATTCCTGTGGTTCAATGCAAGCTTTACAGTCTTCCTTGGACCTGGGCCTGCACAAACAGTAACGGTACAAATGAAAGTTGTGGATGTGGATTGCTTTCCATAACTTTAAACGTGACCCAGATTTATTTCCTCTTGGTTTTGTCTGGTAGCCAAACTTTTCTGGCCCTTCTGCTTTGTTCTATTGCATCTGCCCTGTAGCAACTCGCAGCAGCCCAGACTCTGGGCAGCTGATTTCTCTGCTTAGATATTTACTACCCTGCAACAGCCCTTAGAGGAATTATTTTAGTAGCAGCCTGACTCTTAGCAAACTGCCAAGAGGAGGGACTGAAGGCTATTTGACTCTCCAGGTGCTCTCTCTGACAGAACAAAAGTAAAGAGCTTCTTTAAGCTTTACTCTAGTGGTTGTTCTGCTTTGACTGCTGTTCCAAATGGCACCTATAGTGTCTACAGTATCCTCTGAGAGCAGACTGAGCTTGCTGAAAGAAGGAAAATGTCGTAAGGGACTGGAAAAGAACAAAACTGGCTCCCAAACTCAACGTGCAGTTCTGTCACACCATTTAAAGAGAGTTTTCTTTCCTCTAGTTACCTCTAAAAATACGGATTATTAGTTCCAACATACCAACTACATTGCTCATCAGCTTGGGAAGTCGGATAAGAGGGAGAATGCTTCAAACACCTTGGGCTTTCTTGGCAATTCTACAGTTGTAACAGCAGACAAGCAGCAGCATCCCATTTCCATCCCTTTGGCTCTCCATCAACAGTAGCTTTGCTGTAACGTCCCAATCCTATGGGCTGTGCAGCCACATGGGCAGCTACCGGGGCACAGTGAACCCCACGAAGGCTTGGACAGGCTTTGTGCCTCTTAAGGACCTACAGTTCTCCCAGTGCTGCCCTATTTATTTTTTTTTTTTTTAATGCCTTAGATATTTTTAGATCTTGAGCGACAAATATAGTTAATGCATTCAGCACTGACGTCAAACCCAGAGCCAGTGGGTAGCTGGAATAGCTAACATTTTATTTAATCATCTTGGTAAGCAATTTTTTCCCCCCCCTTCCTTTCTTTTTCAGTGAGAGAAAGAGGATGTAGAAAGGCAGTTTGAGCTGGGCCTGACTGTGAGTAGAGGGAAGGTTTGTTTGTTTTGGTCTCCAAGAGGAACCTCATTCTCTAGTTTGTTACTCTTCAGGCCCTAATTTAAGTTGGAAAAGCGAGACTGAGATGCGGTATCCTTTGGATCTGGCATCATCAAAGCATCATGATTTGCTCTTGATAACTGATTAGGTATGTTTCTTCCTTCTTGTGCCCAGGCCCTGGAGGATGTGAATTACAGAGCAATTACAGGTCTCTGGTTCAGCCCCAGGTATGTTGGCTGTTGGTGTTTTAACCACGTGTCCCTGCCCGATGCAGCCACTGCTGGATTAAGCCTTAAGCTTTTCGTGGAAATGATGGAGCTGTGACCTTTCCCGTGACATGGAGAGCTAGTGTGGGCATTAATTCAAGGTGTATCTGTGCAAAAAGACAAGCCTCAAGCTCCACAGGCCCCAAAAGCAGCTGAGGTTGGCTCTCACCGTGGTTATGCCATGGCTGTCCTGATGATGTGCTCCTCAGCAACCGCCATGGGAAATAATGGAATGGTAAGAAAGCATTTAAAAGTGATTTTAGTGCTTGGGTTTTTTTATGAGATAAACACGTGTGAAATGTTTCAGAGGAAAGTCAGGGCCAGGCAGGACCATGGGACTGAGGCACCAGAGCTTCCCGGCAATCGCACATGTGGGGCTGTGTGCCCCAAGGGATGGGTGACCTCTGGGGTGGCTTCTCCCCACTGCCCCAGCAATAACCACTGACCCCAGCTCTTATGTCCTTACGAAGACAAACCCCATGGAGGTCTGCAAGGGAAGTTCATTCTTCCACAGCCACTCTGGGGCAGGGCTGGGGACTGGGAGAGGCATCCCTGTGCAGGCAGGGAGAGGGTCCAGGTCCTGGCACTGGCCAGAGGTGGTAAAAGGGAAGAGAAGGCATGCTGGGGAGGGCAGGCTCTGCCTGCCATCACCCCCAGGGCACCGAAGTGCTGCCCACTGGACGGGCTTCGCTCTTGCCCCATGTTTCTGTGCATCGGTGTGTCCAGCTCTGACAAGCACTAAGAGGGGAAATGTCGTGGGTGCCGTTTCTCTGGTGGATAATGAATTTAATGGTGCTCAGATGCTGGGTCAGAGTCTGGAAACTACAACTATCATGTTTATTACAGCAAATAGTGCCATATTTGAGCCTGATATCCACGTGACACAGAACAGTGGCGAGAGAAAATCAAAACTCTTAGCTTTGGGCCGTGGCTGTTAGACAGCCCCAGCTCTGGTTTATTGTTCATACATAACGTGTTTGATTGTCTCAGGAGCTGGCCTGAGCTTGGCTCTGTGGGCTGACACTGAAGGACTTGGCCGTTCCTGTGTCAACCACCCAGGCTTCACGGTCGACCTCTGCCTCTTCCTGGAACGTGTGTTCTTCCAAAGAGACGTGGGAAAAATATTTTGGGGTATTATTATTTCATCTGTATGCAAAGGTTCTTGTTGAAGTAGCACTGTTGATAAGAGGTTAAGTGACAGGAATAAAGATCTCTAGTCATACATCTCCACTGAGGGTACAAGCACTGGCCAGCTTAACGCTAGGGAATTTTGTGTACCTCTCTTCTTAATAAATTTTGCCATGTTCAGCTCTTTCTTGGAAGGATGCATTTGGAGGGATGGTGTGTTTGGTCCGACTCTTCTGCAGGCTGAGTAGAAGCAGCAGCCACCTGTGTTTTGGTGCTTGGCACTGCTGTTGCCGTGGTAAAGTGCTTGCTGTCTCTTTTCAAACACATCCACTGCGAAAAGGGGAACCTGAGCCTTCCGTTGTAGGTGCTTGGAGGATTGAGCAGCTGTGACTGCAAGGCGGGGTGTGCTCAGAAAGGGCTAAATCGCAAGTTACATCCCATTAGCATTCAACAGTAAGCTAAAATAAAGTCCTTGAGTGGCTTAATACAGGGAGTTAATACTTGAAGATAAGGCAGAAGAGATGTTTCTACAGGTAGCTTTAGAGGTGTTTAATTGTTTCCCCTTAAAGCAGTTTGGGGACTTGGTAAAGCTTTGGCTGTGCTGAGCATATAAGCCCATAAGTAAGGTTCTTATAAGTCATGTAAGACCATGAAAGACCCTTGTTTGGGGAGCACTGAGGTGATATCCATGGGGCTACCAGCACTAGCTCTTACCATGGAGCCAGATGGTGAGAAAAAACCTTCTAGGCAGCTCCAGGCATTGGTTTGGGCTCGGCTAGTCCTGGTCCCCTGTGGTCCCTTGCTTCCCTGGTCAGCTTTTGCCTCTGGCTGTGCCACGGTCGCTCGCTGGGAGCCAGCTTGTTATTTTGCTTGATAACTGGAGGCTGTTTTACCGTATGTGGCAGAGAAGCAGAGCTCTTCCAGACTTCTGAGGAACCCGCCGGCTAAATGCAAGGCCGATGAGCATCCACGCGTCCTCCTGGGAGATGGACCACGTCCCTTTGCTCCCTCTGCTTTTTCTGCTGCAGGGCAGAGCTGTGACCTGCTGCACACAGCCACCGCCACGGTGCGGTCCCCGAGGCTCTCTCTTATTATTTAAGGATATTGGTAAAAGTGACTCCAGGGCCCCTTGCAAGCAGGTTCTGCCTGTGCCTGGGACTGTTTTCCCTTCTGTGAGCCATCCAAGCACTCCCTTCCCCTCCCTCTGCCACAGCTCCCGTTATTCCAGCTCTGCCTCTAGGCTCATTCTCCAGGTGATAATGTTCTTTCTCTGCAACAGTAAAACAAAACATTTTTCTTAACAGACCAGGTCTCTGTGCTGTTGTGTGATTTTTTTATTTTTATTTTTTATTTCTCTTGTAAATGAGTATTGCTGCGATCTGTATTGTAGAAGGCTTCGGGGGGGGACTTTGTAGAATTAAAGGACTGGGGTCTGAGCACTGTTCTGTAGGGTATATTGGTCCAGAGGTGAGCCAGTCTCGTGACTTATATGCAGCATAGGTTAGATTTGGACCCTGGCCGGCATTGATTCAGCCACAGAGCAATGACTTTCTACCCTAAATGGATTCCTCTGAAGGGTTCTGCTGGGATTCCTCTTTTCTCTTTGCCCGGTGAGCACACCAGGTAGGTGATCTCAGCTGAAGCCTGCCAAACATTTTAATTCTGCCCTACTCGGGCTGTTGCAGAGCTCAGCACATTCCATACCAACATGAAGGTCAGCATCCAGCTGCACCAACTTTCTTCAGCTCACCTTAAATCTCAAACACTTGAGGAAGGGTTTGGGGTGTTGTGCTTTCGCCCAGGCTCTCACATACAGAATTTATAGCCCTGCGAAGTCTCTCCAGGTGTGGGATGCCTCTAGGTGCCTCTGGTTGTATAAAATGCAACTATTTGCCTGTTCTCTAGGGAAAGGAATTGGGCTTGTTGGTAGATCTTCTGCTCTACTGTGGGGCTGCATGGCCACGGCAGAACAGCCAGACCAATTCTGGGAGCTCAGACCTACGCAGCGCGGCTGAACGTCTTCAGCGAAGTGCTCTACATGGTAATTAAGTTGCATATGTGGCTCTGTAAGCGAGCCATGAAGTCAATACCTCCAGTTCCTCTGCAGACACCCCCCTGCCATGGTATTTATAGAGTACCTGCTAGTGGGTGGTGTGATTCTTTCTTGTATTTTTTTTTTATTTTTATTTTTTTTTATTTTTTTTTTTTAATTTTCATTCATGAAGGATGAGGCTGCACCGCCCACTCGGGAGCGATGCTGTCATCCTGCGCTGCGGCAAGCACCAAAGCCCAGATCCCTGTGCAGGGGTGCCCGCTCTCTGCTGGGAGCAGGTCAAGCTCAAGCAAAGACCTTCTGCTGGGCATGGGGAGAATCCCACCGCCCCGCATCGCCTTGTGCCTGGTGGGACTGTGGCTCTGGGACAGGTGCAGAGTTGCTTTTGGCTTTGTCAGCCAGACTCAGCTGGTGATCTCCTCTCCCTCTGAATCTTTCCTCCTCCCCTGGTGTTGTCAGATGAATCCCAGTCCCCTCAGTACACCCTGACCTGGGCAGACTGGGATTTTTGTGCCTCGTGTTGTTTTTTCAAAGGCATTTACTCCCCTTTCCCCATCTCCTGAAAATCAAGGCTTCTTCACCAAGTCCCAAGTTTTATGCCCAGAATCTCTTTTTCCTTACATTTTTTTTTTTTTTGACATTACTCCGCCCCTTCAGCAGCTTCCCCAGCAGCTCCAGCACCCACCCCTGCTCGCCTGCGGTCTCCCTCGCTGGCGTGTTCATCGCCCCCTTCTCCTTGACAGCTTCTCTTCTGTTCCTGATGGACCCTGCCTTGGTGCTTCTAGGCCTACGCCACCTTCTTGCTTTTTCTTCCATGCTATAGCCTTCCTGGGAAAAAAAAACCCAACCCAACAACAAACTTCCCTTTGCTTAAGAAAAATAGTCTATCTAAGCCCCAGATGCTTTTTTTTGCTTGAGAGCTTTCCACCACCCTTCTGGACCACGTGTGGAAGGGGGAGCGGAGATAGCTGTGGCTTTGGACTTTGCCGACCACCTCAGGTGTCTTATGTGCTGCAAAAGGGATGCAACGGAGAAACTGCAGCACCCGAAGAAAATGCAAAGCTGTGGCTTTCTCAGCGCAAGGTGCCAGACTTGGAGCCCAGCAGATGCCCTCACGCCTCCCCACCAGCAGACCTCAGAGGACCCCATCCCGCTCGTGCCTGGCGTTCACCCAGGTTCCTCCTGGGGGGCACTGGGTCTGAGACACATGGATACCTGCCCGCTGGGACCTGGACCAAACCCACTCGCTCCATGCAAGCCACCAACCAGCAGTCAGATGGTGGCTTGGCATCCCTGCTGCTCGGGGCTGGACTCGGACCAGCACCTCGTGGGCTGGGAAAATGCCTGCCAGGCTGCAGGAGCTCCTGAGCCACCGGGGATGTGCAGGTAGACACGTGCTGGACCACTGCATGCAGACCTGCATGGCATGAAAGCATCAGGGTGATATTTTTGGCCTTGCCCTTTCATAGGGATAGGGAATGTCAATACGATAAAACTCACTCAAATGCCTAATGTGAGACTAAATACCCTTGGAGGATGGAGTTATTTTTTTTGGAGGCTTCTTCGATAGCTGCTGAGTCCACTGGAGGTCTCCAGGTGCAGTTTAGAGGAACAGATGAAATTTGTTGGAAGAATATGACCCCAGTGAGCAGATTGTTATGAGGGAGTAAACTTCTAGAGGCATATAGCAATAAGCCATCTAAATAAGCAAACCCAGGGATCAGGCTCTTTGCTTTTACTTCTGTGACTGCATGAACAATCCCCTCCCTCTGGAATCTAATGAAAGGAAATAAACATTTTGAAGAAATTAAGTCAGTTTAAAGGGTGTGTTGGAGAGAGCGTTCTTCCTACAGCTCCCCAGTCCATCTCAGCCAGGAGAAACCAGAATGAAAATTATAGGGAGATGAAGTGAGACCTAAGCTGGTGCCCTGCTCAAGGTGGCTTTTAGGGCTGCTCAGAGTGCAGCTGGTACCTGGTTTTGAGCACTGGGACACGGGATAGAGACTGCTTAGACCTCGTGACAAGCTGTCCTCCTCCTTCTGTGGATCTTCTGTGTTCCTGCTCCAATTTCAGGAGGAAATTTCTTTTTTGGGGGTGAATTTTCTTACTTGCAGCCTCTGAGTGCAAGGAGTAAGAGTGGGCAATGGCCACGGGGACAGAAGCAGAGCTGCAGCAAGACAGTTGAAGGGAAACAGCGAACAAGCGGTTCCAAAGCCAAGGCCTTCCTGGAAGATGTTTGGGTTGGGGCAAAGGATTTCAGGGACTGAGGATGAATTGCCCCAACCACGAAGGAGAGCTTCAGCCATAGCAAGTGGGTTTACATGGACTCATGGCACTCACAAGGGCAAAGCAGCTGCTTTCAACCTCTTTTAGCTCCTGGTTCCCCAGACAGAGGATTCAGGCTCCTAATTCCTGGTACAATAGACTTTCTTTTTCGTCTCTTGTAGCCCTCTTTAGAGATAAACGAGATACCTTCTGGGAGGTCTTTGGACTGTGTGCTGCTGGTGAGGGGACAGTGCACGGGAAGGGTGGGACACTGCTGGAAGTGATGGAAACACAACAGCCTTCAGGCTTGAGTGATGTTCCCAACCTCCCTGGCTCTGGGACATCTGGAGAGAAAGGTCCATGTGTCATGAAAGGAGAATGAGCAAGACTTGGCTCCTCCAGCGCTCTGCTGAGCCAGATGAGTGAGCCTGCTGATATATGGACAACGTGGGTTTTTTCTTTCCTTGTCCACATGTTTCTGCATCTCATCAACCACACTCGAAGTGCTGCCAGCAGCTTTCTACAAGAGAACGTGGGCTTTCTGTCTGATTAGTGGCATCTTTCTGGGTCCTGCTGACAGCAGCCAAAGAGGATTTGTTCTCTTAAAATATTTTCAGGTTATGCCCAGCAGTTTATGGTGATAGTTTGGGCCTATTCCTGTCACTTGAAGAGTCATTCAGTGTAATGGAAAGGGAAGGAAATTGTTACAGCGTTGATGGGTAGGGCTTTGGGCTGGGGCAGTGAGGTATTGAGGTACCCATGGGCTGTGTTTGATCTGGCACTCGCCGCCACGTAGTCCTGGCTGGTTTTCAGCCCAGCACGTATTTGGTTTGCCATATTGTGCTGCAGTAAGTGACAGCTCGGAGGGAGACATGGACTGGATCCCAGTCCTGATCCTGCCTAAGCTGCGATGTTCAGCTGGCCGGGTGCTGCAACTCGATCTGGTCACGAGGGGAAGGTAGAGATGGAAAAAATAAATCTGTGCCTGCCCCATCCTCCTCCTCCTGAACTCAGGACAGGGGTACTCATCATTATGGGTCACTCTGATGGCACTGCTGAGAGCGCAGGTGATTTTCCTTGATCCAGATGTTCAGAGGAGGAGGAAGGAGATGGGCAGGCACAGGAAAGATCCTGAGACAGGAGAGCCCTGAGCTGCCAGCACGGGCAGGGAGGGGAAGCTGCTGTGAGCTGCTCTTGGAGGTCTCAGTGCTTGTGGATAATACGAGCCCAGGTCTCTTCAGTGTGAGCGCTGCTACTTAGCACCTGTCTGCTCGCTGGCTGCAGCATCACCAGCTCTTACAACTGTAGCTGCTCAAATTTTTTTGACTTTTCCCTTCCTGCTGTCTTGTTTTTGCTTGTATGGATGCCCGTGAGTTGTTGGGTTTCTTCCCTTTTGTATAAATGGCTCTTTTCTCTTAGCGCTCTTGGCTGCGCAATAGTTTCAAAGGAGGACCATCCTGGCTCAGAATCTAGAAGCAGGATCCTTTTTGGATGTCTTTTGGAAAACTTTCTGGCTTCCTCAGCCTATATCCAGCCTTGGGAGCAGGACCGCTGAGTGCTGAGGCGCGACCACATGGCGGTGTCGGGGGGGTTGCAGGCACAGAATGGGTTACAGACCCCAGCCATGAAATTTCACTCCTAGTTTGATATCTTCAATGTAAGCTGTGAATTTCTGCCTGGAAGTGGCAGGCAGTCCTCCTGTATCAATATCGTTCCGATCTGGTATTGCAAACCCCGTGCTATCAAAACATGATTAGGAGAGAGACAATAAACAGAGCAGCCATCATTGGTGCCACGTAACGCATTGTGGCCTTACAATATAAATTTTTCCATTTCCTCTTCTAATTTCTAGTAATTGAGCTCAATGAGCCTGCTTGGAGCTGATTTCTCAATACAGTTTTCTTTACATCTATTTCTGATTTCTGGCCTCACTCCAGCTGCTTGCTTGATGGTGCATTTTATTTTAGCTTCTTAATGTGCTGTTAGAGTTGTCAACACCACGGGGCCCCCTTGCTGCTCTGCTTTGCTTAAGTAGAGTGGATATATTTCTTAGATTAGTTAACCACTTGGTTGCTGCTGATGTAATAAATCTTGCAGGTGTGGTTAGAAGCTGCCTGCTCTGTTGGCGGCAGGTGAGTTTGAGCCTGGTCTGCCAGGCTGGATGTGCCAGGGATGCTCCAGTGGGGAATGAGCCATGGGCATGGAGATGAACTTCCCGGACTCATCCTCACGTGCCTTCCATTCCAGTGACACCCTGGTACAACTCGCAGCTGCCCAGCAACAGTCTCAAAGGACCGGCTGCAGACACGGCCAGTGTCTCTTTCCCCCTCCACATACAGGTAATTGCATGTGAAAGGAATATTATGGGCTTGCAAGACGCCTCCTCTAAGCACAGGTCACTCCCATCACAGATCAGAGGAGGTCAAAAAATCTCACCCTATGCAAGCCCATGCAGTTCTGTTGAGTGCTGCAGAACAAGACTGACCTCCAGCTACCTCGGAGCTGGCTCGCTGCCTTTGCCGTTATCTTTCATGCTGGTTTTTGTTGATGCAACAGAAAGCCTTTCCATCCTCTCTTTACCCAAGTAACAGACAGGATCGACTCAGGGTTGTGATGAGGCAAACTGAAAACATGAGACATAAAACAGAAGCACAAATGCTTTTACTTCGTGATTTCCTTCTTCCCTTTGGTGGCTCAGGGTTTTATGGCTTTATAGGAGAACTTTTCCCAGCATGTTTTTCTTGCATTATCCATTTACATTTTGCAGAGCTTGGTTATGCAGGCAAAAAGTAGCTGTCTTGCAGGTGTCCTGATACATTTTCACTTCTCCAGAAGATCTTTTTGACACAGCATGTTCTCCTAAGCACTGCCATGCTATTACTAGTTGAAATGTCCCAGCTGGTCTGTGTTTACTGCTGCCTGGATGTAAAAAATTGGTCCTCCAATGTGTGATCGTGCAATTCCCTCCGGGATGATTTTCTTTTTTTTTTTGTAAAGCTTTAATGTCGGTCCTTTGGCCACATGATTCGCTCTTGACACTGGGACCATGCTGGTGCCTGGTGGCTATGTAAGACATCTTGTTCCATTGCTCAGTGGAGAATCATCATTGAGAAAATAAAGCACATGTTTGTAGCCTGTTACTCAAAGGCTGATCTGCTGCTTTGGCTGAATCATCACCCCTATGCACATAATCACTGTTTATTGTTTACCTTGCTTCTGAATTAATCAGCAAGTTGCTTTATAGAGGAGAAAGGAAGAAGCAGTTGTTTAACCTTGCTTATGGCGAAATCTCTTTGGATTCCTCATTACTGCAGAATCATTTCTGCATCTTGGGCAAATAACAGCCCTTACATCTTATACTTGGGGCTCATAGTCTCACAAGCAGTTGTGACTATTGCTGCACTGGAGAAGGTCTAATTATGCCTATTCTTTGTGTTGTGTAGTGACGAGAAATTAGAAAAAAAAGACGCTTGATCTTGTTGTGTTGCTTGGTATATTAAAGAATGGGAAAGAAGTATGATCCCTGCCATCGTCGGCTAGGTGTTGGGTGGGCAAAACAGATGACTGAGGGAGATGTGCTTATGCTGTGGGTAGAGTTTAGCAGGAGAATGTAAAGCTAATGATACAAGTTACTGGTCCAAATTAGGCACTCTCAGGCAATGCCATCAATAGCAGGGTTTCTTTTTGCATCAAAGAAACAAACTGCAATTACTTTCTGTTTGTTCGCCAAAAGAGGGTTTCGTTGCTGTTGTTTTTTTTTTTCTCCTTGAACATAGACATCTGCAGAAGACGTACATCAGCCCACTTGTAGCTTGAATAGATGAGGATTTTGAGCTTGATGGTGATGGAAAAAAACCAACAATAGTTAATAGTTTCTAGCTTTAATTCTCTGCTGGGTGCTTGTATTGGCAAAGGCTGTCCACCCTTGGAGGCAAGTGGGTGGTGATTTGCATGGAAAGGAAGAGAGAAGATGAAGTTGGGATGTAAAGTAGAAATTGTTGTTCATTGGAGAAAAATCCTGGATTCATCCCAGCTAACTTTAAGTACATGAATGAGGCACCTGCATTAGACGATTAGACATCAGACAGAAACATCTCCATGGGGCAGTGCCACAGAGTCCCATGGGCACCCCTGTGCGTTGGGGAGAGAGAAATAGGAGTGTGCACGGGCATCGGGACAAATCTGCCCTGATTTGTCTTTGTGCAAACCCTCCTTGGCTCTGCTGCACTTTGCTCTCCCCCAGTCCTTCCAGTGGGGTAACGAAACTGGAGGTGACGGAAGATGGAGAGACCTGGGTGCGAAGGAGCTCACGAAACTAAATGAACAAGCTGTTGAAAAGAACCTTGGGGTCACTGAGGCGGGTTTTACACCTTGCAGTCCAGGCAGCAAGTCTCCAGCCAAAGGTAGGGAGCTGCAGACTTGTTGAGTCGGGGCTTCAACCACCATCCTGACGTTTTTCCAGCCTGATTTCCAAAAGCTGAGGAGCCTGCAGTGTGTGGCTCCGTGGCAGCGTGCCACGGGGCACGTGAGACGAGTGCGTGTTCCCCTTGTTTATGCAGAGCACGTAAAC
>VZRU01006719.1:404641-419849 GCA_013398155.1 Pedionomus torquatus | reverse complement strand
AATCAATTTTTTTAATTTTTTTTTTTTATTTTGGTGTGGAATTTGGGATGGGAGACTCTCCTGGAGCAGTTCGGTATGCGCAGTGCTGCTGTCGTAGCACGCACGTCTCTAGCCCACTTCTTTGCTCAGACGTACTCGCTCATCCACATGGTTACCGGCCCCGGGCTCAGTCATCCCAGCTTGCACGCACAGGCTCATTCATGTTCTTGGCCAAGTCCTCAGCTCCACCTCGGTGTCAAAAAGCAGGATAATTAAAGCCCCGTAATTTTTGTGCCACTCTACAGTCTTTATATCAGGTGAATCTTTATATCAGCTCACCTTGGTAGGGATGCTCGTTGTCATGGGTCAGCTACTCAAAGGGAAGGAGGTTAGTGGGACTCTGTGCTTCTCCCAGAGCTAATAAAATCAAATCAGCAGCGCAGTTTGTGCTCCTTTATTAGAGCAATGCCCCTGGATTTGGTTGCTGGGCCTGGGCAGGGAGTTTTGATTCAGAGTCCTGATTCTTTGTAGTGAATCCTGACCGCGATCTCACAGGTGTAACCCAAGCAGCCAAAGGAGGGGAGGATTTGTTGACAGTGGTGCTTTCCCGGCCATCTCCATTCCTTGATAACTCTCAGTGACTAGCACCCGATGCTGAAGTAGACTTGATCTTTGCTGGAAAAACCTTGGGGTGCACTATTGCTGGAGAAAAAAATGGTGTGCGAGTGCCAAGGACAGATTCTCTCAGAGAACCGCTCAGGGTCTAAAGCTTTGGGCTCTGTTCAGCCTGCAGGATTGCAAACTGACGTTCAGCAGCGTAAGTTGGTTGCCCGTGAAAGGAGCTGATGCTAAGTCTGGAGTGAAAGGCACAGAATATAGGCTGCCTTCCCACGCTCTGCTCTGCTCGACACCTGTAGCCTAAATTACGTTCATCTTGAAGGGAAGAGGATGAAGGCTTGCTAAGCAGACTGAGAATATCCATCCGAAAGCTCTGACGCTCACTTGATTTGCGCTGTCGTGCTCATCAGCATCCACTTCTCCAGTAGTGCCAGGCAGTGGTAGCACCCTGTTGGTGCCAAATACTGACTTCACTGGGATGTCTGGCATATCACAGGTCAAGCTCTGAATGTCCAGATGGCAGCAAATTGCCCATTAGGAGAATAATTGGGTTTTCTGGAAGGGAACAGGACCTGTGACTGGCTGGCTTGTCAGAAGACATTACTTAGTAACCTTAGGTGTTGATGCTGGAGCTGGTGGCCTTTGAGGAACTTAGAGTCCTCCTGGCTCTCCTGGATGCTGGATAAGCTTGGTACCCTCTCTGCATATGCAACCTGTTGTAGAAAAGGCACTAAAGTGTGGTTCTTTCTCTATGGGGAAACATTAGATGGGGCATGGAGACCAAGGAAAGCTTTGCTTTTGGAGTTAAAGTGTTCCTGAGCTCCTGACTGGTGAAGTCCTGAGGTTTGTGGGGGTTGTTACGGGTAGCAGGAAGGCAGGAGGATATTGTGTACGATGCTGAGCTCGTTAGCACCACCTAGCAAATGATAGTGAATAAAGTCCCTGAGAACAGACTGGACGTAATTTAAGGTAGCTTAAGGCCCTGGAAATGAGGAGGGAAGAATCACAGGGTTGTCTTGGCCAGAAGCTGGTTTGTATAGTTGATGTCATACAGGGGAGACCATGAGAAACAGCCTAATTATTGGCACAGCTTTACTGGCAAATTCTCTCCTCCAAACCCCCAGGCGTGGGCTAGGACATGAACTGGTGTGGAGAAACCACTTGACTGGCCTGGAAAAAACTGGGTTTGGTGAGTCTCCGAAGGATCCTCTCTTGTAACATCTAAAAGGAATCAAATGTATGTAGAGCTTTGGGAAAACTGTCATGTCTTCACTGAAGATCTCTAAGAGAAAAAAGAAATTGTTTATTTTGCTTTGTTGCTGGCTTTCTTGGCAGCCCGTTTCCCTTTTAACCATGAGATAACCAGACTGTCTACCATAGCTTCAATTGTGGTGCAGCCCATGTTTGTGTGCGGACATTTGCTGCCTTCCCAGCTGAGATGTGAAACCCTTGGGAAGCCCAGAGATAGGGTAAAGGGAGGGAGGGAGCAATGGATTGATGGGTGGATGCTGATGGATGAGAGGCTGGACATGAGCAGGCAGTACACACTTGGAACCCAGAAGGCCAATCCCTTCCTGNCAGTAGGACAAAGGGTAATGGTTTTAAACTGGAAGAGGGGAGATTTAGATTGGATATTAGGAAAAAGTTCTTTCCTCTGAGGGTGGTGGAACACTGGAGCAGGTTGCCCAGGGAGGTGGTTGAGGCCCCTTCCCTGGAGATCTTCAAGGGGAGGCTGGATGAGGCCCTGGGCAACCTGGTCTAGTTGGGGGTGTCCCTGCGACTGCGGGGAGGTTGGACCAGATGGCCTTTGGATGTTGCTTCTGGCCTGGATGATTCTATGATCCTGTGGATGGAGGAAACCTTTCCTGGGCTGTGCCAGCTGACCTATACTCAGCTTTCCCAGATGGAAGGAGGAGGTACTTTGCCTTCTACCCAAGGTGTGTTTCATCCATGGGAGGGTAACTGGTGCAGTGGCAATTTGGATACTTCTTGTCAGAGCAGCCCAGGGCGCTGCTGAGAAGGCAGCTGCATTGCCAGCATCTTATAGACAATGTACTTGGCGTTATCCTTGATATTCAGCATTGTTCTAATAATTTTTCACATTTAAAGCTGTTGCTCTTGTGTAGGAAGGAGGAGGAGTAAGGACAGACACTGACACTGCTCCTTTGTGATGTCCCACCTTCCAACAGAGGGTCATTTCTCTCCAGACATGGAGAAGGACAGCTTTGTTTCCTATAGAAGAGCTGCTGTACCTGCACAGCAAATATATTCCAGTGCTGAGAGAACGATGCTACATGGTTTTAACTTTTCCTCTACTGGAATATCTTGCAGCCTTGCAAGAATCCCTGGAAGTTGGAATGGGTGCTAGTGCTAATCCCTGGTTGTACAGGTGGGGAAATTGAGGCACGCCCTGAGTAAATGCCTCCAAGAGCCTGTGCCTGGAGCCCCTTGCTCTAAATCACTGAACTGCTATCAGATTTCCTTCCTTCCTCCTCTCCATCCTGAAGTCAATAGTGGATTTTGCACTCTGGGAGATGGTAAATAACGGCTGGTTGTCACTTGGTGTCATCTCCATGTGAGGATCGGTACTTTATGGTGTTGCTGGGATAGAGCCTGACACAAACAGAGGCAATAAACTGTCAAATATTAAAATTTGACCTGTGACTCTTATCTTGGTGTACAGATGTGTTTGCAGACCAGGGTACTGGTTTTCTTTCCAATCTTTACCTGGTACATTAGAGCTTTCCCTGACTCTGCCAGCACTCTCATTAGGAGCTTTTGTTTTGGGACACTCTCAGCTCTCACCCAGTTCTTTTTAGCCAGACAAAGGTAATATTTCAGGAACCTGCTAAGATCCCACGTTCCTTCCCAAAGTGTCAGTCTCAGCCACCTGTACCCCTTCCCACACCCGGAGCTGCTGCTTGTGCTTTTGTTTTCTTTGGATCTCCCACCCCAAGGCCAGAGCAAAAGCAGCTGGGCTCCAGCAGGTCTCCTGCCGTGGGTCCACACGTGGATAATTCCCAGGTGTCCTACTTGAACCATTTCTTGGCCTTCAGCGAGGACTAAAAGCTAGTTTTATGGTCTCTAGTAACCATTGGAAGATTAGTTTAATGAAGAGTATGTATTAATTGCTGGTTCCGTTGCAGTGTGGGTCAGCCCCTTGGTACTTCGGGTTATTTGTGTTTGATCCAGCCATTCCCTTTGCTGCAGCATCTCCTCTTCATCAGACCAGCTGATGGTGGGGGGTCTCCCACAGAGCCACCTGAGGTTTATCTTCTCATTTTGTGCGCCTGTAGTGAGCAGCAGCAAAGCACATTTTCCCCCTTTAATTAGGCTAATTACATGTAAGAGGCATTGGGGCTGTTTGTTAAGGAGGAGGGTCCAGAAGCACAGCCTAAAGCACCCGAGAAAGGATGTTTTGACGTTGTGGGATGAGATGCTGTGCCAAAGGGACGCAAGCCACCATCGCGTGAGCCCTGTATGATTGCACCAGTGTGACACCCTCCAGGGACAATGACCTGGGTGTCACCAGTGGGGACCATTATGCCCTGGCTGAGATGCCCCTGCTCCCAGCACAGTTGAGTAGTTCAGGCGAAGGGTTGCTGTGCTCGCGTGCTGACGGTGGTTTTGGCTCTGGAGCTGTGCTGGGTATTGGGGCATGGTGGGATGTTGTGTGAGGAAGAGACATTCAGCCCCAGCAAGTATGGCTGCCCTCTTGCTTCTTGGCATCCCATGCCACAGGATGCCCCGTGGCGATGTTGGAGAAATTTAGCTGGAGTCACGTCTAGAAGGTAAATTTTAAGGTGTCTCTGCAGGTCTCGTGCTGCAGAAGGCTGACTCCTTGCAGATCCATTCAGTAGCTGCTTGATGCAACTATGAATCTTGCTTTGTTTGTGCTGAAGGTCAAGATTAACAAGCTCCTGAGTGATGTGCCTTGATTGTCCCCTTTGGCCCAAAGATTATGATTATCACAGGATGAACTCTTGTGCCATTTGGATTTGGTGTATTAACCACTTTCTCAAAGGTTAATATTATGGGAGGATGACAAATAAGTGACAAGGCACACCGGTGGGGTGATGAGAGATATCTGGGAAATGCCTGGGTCTCGGTGAATTATCCTTAGGAAGCATCATACCCTGTTGTGTTTAGCAAGCCCAGCTCTAACAACTGCTCAGTGTGTTAAGTGCCCCTGTCTCTGTGGGAGTTGACTCTGGCTGGTAATTTATCCCACTGAGATTTACACGTTTTTCTTCGGCGACGTTATTTCCTTCTGCTGGATGAGGTGGCAGGTGCTGTGGAAAGACAGACCATTTCTTTTTCACTGCTCAGCACCAGCTCACTCTCATGGCCTTCCAGCTCAATCCCATCCCTGTTTGCTCCCATGGTAAGCTCCCGAGGGCAGGGCTGATGGATGGAAGGAAATACTCAGTGTTTAATTATGTATGATGTACATAGTTTGGGGGTTTGCTTATAAAAACACAGGTTTTATGTCTTTTTTTTTTTCCAGTCTTGAGAGCTTCCACTACCATGCCCCATCCCTGGAGGGGTTCAAGGCCAGGCTGGATGGGGCTTGGAGCAACCTGGGGTGGTGGGAGGTGTCCCTGCCCAGGGCCCCCCTGGAACTCGATGATCTTCAAGGTTCCTTCCAACTCTAACCATTCTATGATTCTATGATTTATAAGAGTTTGTTATTAAATATGTCCTCCTTGTGCTGGTTGACTGTGAACGGGGAGCAGGCTGGATTCCTGAGATTTAGGCCTACAGCTGCCTGTGACCCTGTCCTAAAAGACCAGGATTAAATTCCCATTGATGGCTCCTTTTGTTACCCTAATTGTTAATAGCTGAGATAGGAGACATGCAAAAGAGTTCTTTAGAAGGCTAAATTTGCTCTGAGAAGATAAGGAGAAGGAAGATGAGGATTAGTTAAATTGGCTGCATCATGGTGACTGCTTGACGTCTGCTTCATAGACTCATAGAATGGTTAGAGCTGGAAGGATCAAAAATCTTCAGGTTCCAACCCCCCCTGCCCTGGGCAGGGACACCTCCCACCACCCCAGGTTGCTCCAAGCCCCATCCAGCCTGGTCTTGAACCCCTCCAGGGATGGGGCAGCCACAACTTCTCTTCATGTGGAACATTGTGTCTTATACCCAAAGTAGCTGCTTTGGACCCAAAAGCAGAGACACCACCTCGAAGTCCTGCTGTCAGCCAGGAGGTGGTCCCATTCTGTCCCCCAGCAGCCCCACAGTGAACACCCAACCAGTGGTATTTAGGCTGGAGACCAGAAGCTGTTGCCATTCCCTTCAATATAGGGAGGTTTCAAATCATCCCATTTTCTGCCTTTTCTTTAGGGAAAACTGGGCCTCCCAGTTCTCTGCTCTACGTTGCTTTTCCGAGCCCAATTTATGCCAGTGGGGAAGAGGGATGCCTTGGACTGTGCTCGAGTCTTTCTCACTGTTGTCCCCGTGGTGCCTGCAGGGAGGGATTGGCTCTGCCACCCCCACACTGGATGGGGGCTCCTGCCCTGCCTGGGACATCTCCTGGTGCTCCTGGGTAACCACCCACACGTGGAGCTGGGCCAGGGGACCAGCCTGGCTCTGGAGCACTTGCATAACGTGCTGAACATCTCAGTGGGCTCTGCTGAGCCGCAGTAGGGCTAAAATGCTGCCTCTCATCTATAAATAGAGTGAGTAGGCCAGTTTGCCTTGAGACAAGAATCTTCCCTCCCCCGAGAGCATCCCAAATTTTTATGCCTGATGGAGCTGGAAGTGATAAAGAAGCTAATTCCTCCCTATTAATTGTCCCCCAGTCTTTTCTCTCCCTTTGTTTGGGATTTTTAACCTCACTTGTAGTTTGAGTGCTCCTGTCCCAGCTGGTGCTCTCCAGGTGAGGATGAGGATGCTCCGGGAGGTGATGCCTTGAAGGCGGATATTGGAGGATCTTCCGCAGGTAGCTTCCGAGGACAGGGCAAAATTTGAGACTTCACTTGAAGAATGCTTTTGCAGAGGTAGCTGCGGGCAATTTTCTTCTGATAAAGGCAGGCAACGTGAAGGGCAAGTGGTTGAAGGACTCAGACTAGTTTGGAGAACTGCTAGAAGCAATTTCAAAATGAATTTGAGCTTTACATGCTGCCAGGTGCAAATCCCCCAGGACCAGCAGGGCACTGCAAGAGAAAACCGTGCTCTGCTTGTCTGTCTGACGTCCCTCGCCGTCCTCATCTCTTTGTGTGTGAGGTTTGGTACACCTGGCCCCATCGAGCAGGGCTGAGTGAGGCCGGTAGGGCTTCTGTCAGAGTCTCTGCTCAACACCGGCCACCTATCCTTGTCTCCAGCCCTGCTCAGCCACCACCTGCCCCCACTCTCCCTCAGCCACTCTGCCAGGCTGCAACTTTTTGGGTTATTTTTCGTCATGAAGGTCAGGCCAGAAGCAATAACTTCTCTGCATTGCCCATTGCTGAAATTAAAACTGAGATGAACCTTAAAAAAAGTTCCCATAAATTCTCTTGATTTTGTGTTCCAAGATAAATTCTTTTTCTTTCCTTTCTTTTTTTTTTTTTCTCTTCTTTTCCCCCCTTCTCTGTTAAGCCAGCTCCTGAGAATTTGGCGGAAATTTGTTGGAGCTATGCCCCCACCTTCCTTACCCGCTTGAAAGTATTTCTGTATTTAAGACTCCAAGTTGCTGGTTAAGCACAGGGTCATTTCCATTCCTTCCTGCTGCAAGGGCTAAATGAAGTATGCTGAGGAGTTAATTATCTTGGGATATTTTAGAGCGTTTCTGCAGCCAGGTGTTCTGGTTCTCATTTCTTACTTGGCCCCAATTCTGCCTCCTGCCAGCTTCTCCCATCCATGCTCTGCTCTCATGGACTAGGGTAAATGGTTTGGATTAGGAAAGTGATGCTGGCATGGTTTCTTGGAAACGTGTAGTTGGGGGCTCAGGTCATGTTTACTTAGTCCTTGTGTTTTCCACCTGGAGCAGCACATCTGCCCTGGCCCTTCACTGCCTTTCTGATAATTGTGGCTCTCTTGCTGTGTCCTCAAATTTCCTTCCTCTTTAGCAAATTATTCTTTTTAGGAATTTCTAAATGGGTTTTCAGGAAGAGGAGGAGGAGGGGTGCTTTGCAGAGGCAGCGCTGTCTGCAGCTCAGCATATCCGGCAGATCAGGTCTCGCTGAGCTCCGTGCTCATACTCAAGAGAGACATGACTCAGAATAAAGAATAAACCCCTTGTTTTCCCCAGGTGCCAAATGACAAGGGACTGATGTAAAAAACGATGTGTGTGTGATATATCTATATATACACACATGTATAAAATCTGAGAAACTGGAAATGTGTCTCTTGGACTTGACAACAATTCTGGAGTCTTGTTTTCCTCTCTTTTCTCTTTGTCGTTGGTCCGTGGCCCTGCAAAAGCCAGTTTGGAGGCAGAGGTTTGCCTCTCTGATGGCCATGGGAAGATGGGGCTTTGTGTACTCCACACCATGGCTGCAGGAGGACATTTTCTCCAGAGTTAGCTGCTGGCCAAAAAGGAGGTAGATCTAGGCAAGGGTGGTGGCAACCACTGCCCTTTTCTTCAGGCGTGGGCACAGAATGCTATGCTGTGTTCACCATTCCTACTTTGGAGGTGGACTTTGAGGAAGACCCCTTTGGTGTCCTGTCTAAAGCAGAAAAGCTTGTGTGGTCCCCCTTAGGGCACCATGAAACCCCACCAGGTGTGGGCGGGTTGTTGAACACCACCACATGGTGGTGGGGCTGAGCAGCACCGGTGTGGACTGGGCAGGCCAGCTGTGGCTGTGTCCAGCAGAGTCCCTCCTCCAGGTGTCTTACGGACTCTCCCAGTAGCACCCATGGGTGAAGGTCAAGCTGAAAAGCCCATGGGCTCCTTTCAGAGAGGCTGATGCTGCACAGGCAGCTGGGGACATGCTAGACACCTTATAGATGTGTTCTGGAGACAGCAGACAGTGATGGGTGTCCCATCCCCACTCGGGGGTACCTGGGGAACAGCCTTCTTCATTTGGGTCAAGTGTATAAATAAAGCTCGGGTCAAGTGTGTAAATAAAGCTCCAGTCAAGGAAAAAGGTTATTCCTACTTATTTTTTTCCCCTTATAAATATTATGAGACATGTTTTTGTATTTGTTTAACTTGTCATGCTTTTTTCTTGCTTTTATCCTCAATTCTTGTCTGTTTGCTCATGGGGTCTGCTTGTCCTTTAGGAGTTATTGCTTTTATTTTGCAGCATGGTGCTTGGTGTCCTCCAGACAAAATATCTCAGGTGTTAGAGGGTACATGTATTTATTTCGTGATTCTTTCTCTCTGGCTTACTGACTTTAACACTTTTGAATCCCACTGAAATGTGTTTTTGTTGTACTGAGATTCGGAATTGATTCTGCCTCCTCCGCTTTTGGTGACTTTCTTCACCAACTCATAAATTTCACCAATAAATCCATGGGCAGCAGCTTTGTCGTTTTCAGCTGAAAACAGGATTAAAAAAACCCTCTCTGTGTAAGGAGCCAGATCGTCCTTAGTTTAGATTCTGATATCCCAATCCTGAAATGGTGTCTTTTTGCTGGGGAGGGGAAATTAAAAAAAAAAAAGAAGAAAAAAGAAAGAAGTGATGAGATTGGTTTTCTGCTAGTTTTGCTCTGTCATCCCAAGGTGGATCTGCAGCAGTTACCAGAAAAATCCTCCGGAGATTGAGATGAATCATTTACCAGTTCAGGCAGGCGCTGGTAGAAGGCTGCGTGGTCGGGGGATGCCGCGCAGCAGGGGCGTGCTGTCTTCAGTCTCCTCAATAAGAAGAACCTGTGGCTTCCTTTTCTGCCGCTCCACGTACAGAGATGCGCAGTTCCAACCGCTCCCCGGCAGCCGAGTGATCCGAGGAAACTCCTATTTGTATTTAGGCTGCACTAGCTGTGTTCTTTCCTTTCCCCTGAAAAACCAGATTGAAATTTATGAGCCTGGTCCGAGGGCACGGTGGGACAGTGAGTGTCCTTCGGGTTCAGTTTTACTTGGAAAACCATGGGTATTCAGGATATTCTCATAGAACTCATTTTTTTGCTTTTTGCCAAAGGCTGCAGCAGACCTCAGAGGGTTATTTTTGCTCCTGCTATCAGTCAGGCTGCTGTTCTTCTGGGCTGTGTGGTGTTTTCCCCCATGGCCAGGAGAAAGCCAAGCGGTGCCTTGCTTCGAGGAGGCCAGGGCAGAGGCAGGCTGGGAGCGCTGCTCATCGCCGGGGATGCCCACAGCAGTGTGGTCACCCTCCTCTGCCGTGTCTGAACCAGGGACAGGCTGGTCCCTGCGAGTCACCGAGATGGGTTTGAGATCAAGGATCTGCAGGAGAAGAACTGGAGTTCATGCTAACCCCGAGACAGGCCCTAGGCATTCGCTGGAGGGTTTTGTGGATGGCAATATTGCTGTCAGAGTAAGAGGAGAATTGGGTAGCGCCTTATGGGGAGCAGAGAGATAGAGGAACCCCAGGTGGGACAGTTTTCTGCAGCTCAGACACTTTCTTAATGTGTTTGCTTTCCCTCCTCTTCAGCAGAACATCCGACCCCTTTGCTGTAGGGCAATTTCATCCTCCCCCCTTATTTTATTGCAAATGTTTCTCCTTTTTCTCACTCCATCACCTTCATTCCAGATAAAGCCTCCAAAGATACTTGCTGTTTCCTGCTCCTGTCAGAGGTGTCACCGATCTCGCCGACAGACCCATCAGGGGGACAGTAGCTTTTGGTGGCAGTAGGACATAATTTCTGCTGAGGTCTTCCTGCAGATGGAGAAGCTGGAGAGGAATGAGAGGCTGTAACATGCTCTTGGGAACAGTAGAGGGAGCTTGGAGATGGGTGCAGGATCCAGGCTGGGGGATTTGGAGCTTGGTCTGGTTTGAAGGCTCCAGCTGGAGCTGGTGAACTCTCCCATGCCCAGACAGCTTCACCCAGGCTCTCCAGTGGTTAGATACTGCATTAGCCTTGATCTTCTTATTATTCTGGGAAGCCTTTGCACTTGAACTTCAGTACCTGTTAAGCCCTTGAGCACACGCTCAGCTCCAGGAATGTGCTTAAGTGCTCTACAGAGCAAGGCTCCTCTTCCAAGTCTCTCCTGGGAAGGAAAGCAAGCCCTGGGGACACAAGTGGATTTGGCATGGGCTGGGAGTGAAGGAGGCACACTGAGGAGGAGAAATACAGGGAGAGGAGCCAAGTGTCCCTGGGATCCTTCTCCCAGGTGTCCAGTGCCTTTGTTACATGCCCCTGGGTGAGGCAATTAATGTCTCTCCAGGCTGGGAGAGAGGAGCCACCACTGATCCACTGGCAGCGATGCCAAGTGTGGGTGAACCCCCAACCCAGTGCTCAGACTGGCACCTGGGGGACACACGGAGCATGACCCCCAGGCCCTGGCAGTGCCTACTTGTTCCTCTCCATCCAGGCCATGCGAACAGTAGATTATCCTGCTTTATTTTTCACGCTAAAACTTTGTTGGTGGGAATGGACCCTACACCAGAGCATTTTGTGTGTCAGACAAGGGAAATGATGTATCAGAGGAATGGCTCGGTGCCACGCTGAGGCTGATAAAAAGCTTTCTTTTCAAAGAACTACCCTATATTGTTCCCGGCTGGTGTGTTTTGGGAGTCATCTGTTGTTGTTCTTTGTTAATCACTACTGATAGTTCTCAGTCTAATGATTTGGGGAGTTGGTTTGGTGTTTTTTTTTTTTTGTTGTTGTTGGGTTTTTTTTTTGTTTTTTTTTGTTTGTTTTTTTTTTTTTTTGGGTTGGGTGCTTTTTCACGTTAGGATAAAGGCTAAAAATTACCCCAAATCCTAATCAACCTGTAAAATTGCTGGGATAAGCGCCATCCAAAGGGAAGGGTGGTGTGGATTTCCATGTTTCGGTGCAGGCACAAGGGATGTAGCAGTGCTGAGCAACCTGAATGGCCCAGCCCTCCCAAGCTGGCTGGGTTTATTGTATGTATAACATAGGTGCTGTCTGCCTCCCTGGAGCCGTGCTAAGTCGGGTATTACTCACGCTGCTGCTCCCATTAATGTGGAATTCACACTCAGCACTGGTGAACAAAGCAGGGCGTGGGTTCAATGTGATGGGGTTTACTCTGCCTGGATTAGAAACTGCTTATGATGCTTGGCGTGCAGGTCCCCGCGGTGGTGAGACCCCAACGAGCGGGGTGAGGTCCACCCAGGGGCACAGCTCCATGCGATTTACTCAATGAAGAGCCTTGGCTTCTATGGCGTAGGCTTATTTTGAGGTGGATGTTTTTATTCTGCCAGACAGGGCGAGCTGCTGAAGCCGCATGTGCGTGGCGTGTTGCTGTGTGCGGCGTTGCAGATGGGCTTTTGCTGATTGGGGTGGGTTGGCATGAGAAATTACTGCCCCCAGCTGCAGGCTCCCGTTGCCCCTTAGGAGGTAATGTTAGGGAAAAATCATAAGAAAATGCACCACGTCTTTAAGGAGGGATGGAAGGAGGTGAAATAAGGTCACCCCAACCCTAGATCGAATACTTGGTCCCCGTTGGCTGCAGGCAAATCAGGGCAGGTTGGTTCAGTTCTGTCTCAACAGCAGTTTGAGCCCAGCTGCATTAAGAGCTGCATCCCAAGGTGGGATGATTGTCCCCAACTGGGCCAGGAGTTTCTTACCCTGTCCCTCTGGGAACCACAAGAACGTGTCTCTTCTGGGGAGGGGAGGCAATGGCTCTGTGCCGCCTCGTTGAGATAGGACACATCTTGTCTCCTCTGCTCTGGAAGCCCCTGGTTCCATCCTTCTTATCGGTCATTCCATGGTCACTTTTAAAGTATAGTTTTAGAAGAAATTTGGTGTAGACTTCACCGCTCCTGTCTGCCTCTGAAACCTGGAGAGCAGAAGGGATTCAGCGCGAGCAGTGGCGTTTGAACCTGGTGGCGTGTCCTCCACATCCAGCTTCTGAACCCTGGAGCGTGGTCAAAGAACAGGGCTATTTGAAAGGCAGCTTGGTTTCCCCCCGCCTCTGTCTTAACATATGAAGAACAGGCATAAAACAAGATCAGGCTGGTGGCTTCTGAGGGGCGGCTGAGGCTGGTTTCGTGAGCTGAAGGCATGAGAATTCAGGATAAATGCTTTTAATGTCTGAAAAATGGAAATGAAACGAATGCGTTCTGAGTACTGAGGGAACAAGGCAAAGGCGATGGTGGATGAAATAAACCGTGTGATGACAGGAGTGAGGGGGGTTGGGAAATTAAAAACAGGGAAAAGAACAGAAAGGACATAGCAGGTGTGAGAAATAATATCCTCGACCTGGTTCCATGTAGGATTTGGTTCCTGGCTTTGCCTTGAAACCGGTAGGAGTCAGATGCATAAATATTGTTGTGACTCTGGTCCTCAGGTGTTTTGCTTAATTTTTGTTACTATTACCGTGGCAGTTTTTTGCTCTACTTTTGGTAACATTGATAAGACTGAGACCCCCAGTGCTCCCATGACATGTCCCAGCTCGGAAAAGTCCGGGGCTCGCTGCCACCCGTCCATGGGGACAGGTCACACTCTGTGTCCCCAGCTGGAGACAGGGATTTTGCCAGTGGATTTCCAGTCTTCTTGGAACAGGATCTTCCCATGATTTGTGGTCAATAACTTTAACACCCTCCTCCAACAACCAACCAACCAACAAACCCATCAAATGGAAGTGTTTCTGTCCAAGCCCAGCCTCAGCATCACCTATTCGCATCAAGAGATGTGACTACAGCTGATACAATTTTAAGAATTAAAACAAGTATTTCCGATATTCTACAGAAATAGTTCACCCGATTAATCCTCTTAGGAAAAAGTATTTGTATCGTTCCAAGTCAAATCACAACCTGGAGTTTCCACCACGCAATTTGCAATATCAAAATCCATGTTTGGGAAGCTGAAATGTGACCCTTCCAGTACAATGAAAATAGTTTGTTTAAGAGTAAATCAAAATATTTTTATTTTGGTTTCAGAATTTATTTTTTTCTGTGAGTCTTAATATAAGAACAAACATGTTCAACCCAGTGATAAGACAAATTGTGACTGTTTTCCTAAATGAAGTTTTTAGTGTTCCATTCCAGCAGGAACTTTTGCTATGATCGAATTGTTGTTTTCTGTCAGAAAACTGTTCTTCCAGAAAATCTGGAGCCAGTTCTAATCGATATTTTCCTTTCATGTGCCCTGAGCATCCTTAGAAATGGATGTCCTGGTGCAGTTTATTGTCATGTTTTTCCTATTCATTGTGACATCATTTAACTGAATTGTACCTGGAGTTAGAGGAAGCTTCATAACCCCCTTCCTGCCTCTGTGCCACCTCCTCCGCAGCCTGCCCAGCTCAGCAGAATTGGCTTCTCTTGTATGAAGCTTTCGGAGGTGGAGGGATGCTGCTCTCCAGCCCTTTTCTGGTCTCAGCCTGGGCTCTAACCTTTCGGTGCATCCCCCTGGCACCCCCCAGAAGCCCTGGAGCAGCTTGGGGACATCATGCTGCTGGGCACATGTGGCTGGCAGGTTTGCAGGCTGGGTGCTGCCAGTCCTGGTGATGGCAGCGCCTGGCAATGGGAGGAATCATAGAATGGTTTCAGTTGGAAGGGACCTTAAAGATCATCTCATTCCACCCCCTGCCCTGGGCAGAGACACCTCCCCCTACACCAGGTTGCTCCAAGCCGCCTCCAACCTGGCCTTGAACCCCTCCAGGGATGGGGCAGCCACAGCTTCTCTGGGCAACCTGGGCCAGGGTCTCACCACCCTCACAGCAAAGAAGTTCTTCTTAATATCTAACCTAAATCTCCCCCGTTTCAGTGTAAAACCATTCCTCCTCATTCCTATAGCTCCCCTCCCTGATCAAGAGTCTCTCCCTATCTCTTCTGGAGCCCCTTTAGGGGACTGGAAGGGGCTCTAATGTCTCCCTGGAGCCTTCTCTTCCCCAGGCTGAACCCACCCCAATTCTTTCAGCCTGTCCTCACAGCAGAGGGGCTGAGGACACAGAGAGCCCTCTGGAAGGAAAGGGGAGCCAAAGGTTTGTGGGGATCAGCAGGGCTTGCACCCACACCTCTCTGTGAGGGGAAGCACTGAAGAGCTGGAGTTTTGCTAAAAGGGAGAGGATTCAGGTGAGAGCCGGGCTTGGGAAGCAATCCCAAGGAATCAATGGGATGTGGAAGCAGTCGCCAGGAATCAATGGGAACCTTTGTGCTCCCTAAATTCCCTTCCTGTCTTCGATCCTTAATCCTGGTCAGGTTTTTTTATTTGTTTTTTTTTTTTTTTTTTTTTTATTTTTGGGTGAAAACTCNNNNGTGTGAAAACTCTGGCCCAATTACAGGCATCTGGAATCCAGCTCTTCCTCTGCCCCATGATGTTGGAAACCAGGCTGGGAAAAAATCCCAGGTGATGCACGGCAAGAAGGGTTATGCCTGACTGCCTCCATCCTCAGCTCCCGGTGCCAGACCCCGAGGCATGTAGGCAGGGACAAGCAGGCTGTGCCTCTCTGCAGGCAGCAGACCTTAAAGCCATTTCAGTCTCCAGCTCCTTCTGCTGGGAACAAACCCATGTTGGGATGTTGGGCGATAGAGGAGATCTCCAAGGGTTGGTGTGAAATAAGCCCCGCGTGATGCCTGGGGGTCGGGGGGAGGATCTCTGTGCG
>VZRU01006719.1:335333-369404 GCA_013398155.1 Pedionomus torquatus | reverse complement strand
GTGTAGGGGAGAACTTTGTAGGGTGGGGTTGATGGTTGGACTCCATGTTCCCAAGGGTCTTTTCCAACCTGAATGAATGTTTCCATTCAGTGATTTTTGTAGGACAGCGTGTGCCCTACTGAGCCAGGACACAGCAACCCCAAGCTCTGAGGTACTTTAAGAAATGGATAGCTAATTATTTATGGTAGCATAACATCCAGGAAAGCAGCTTTCCCCTTCATTCTTTGCTTTCTTTTACACACAAAGGGATAAACTCCTTTTATAATTTATCCCAGGCTTTGCTAGAATGAAAGTTATCAAGCATTTATCACCAGTTTGGAATCTGTCTTTGGGAGTGGATGTCACTCAGAGCTTGTGGGGGGGTGGGGGTGGTGATAGAGAAAGCAGCATCTACCCAATTTATGTTGAAAGCCAGGAAGCTGCGTGCCAGCCCCTAGGAACCTATTTGGTTCCACTTAAACACTTGGAGCTCCATCAAAGACAACACCCTAAGCCTATTAAATCCCAGTGTTTCTGTATGATCCGTTAAGATACAAAAAGGGCTGCGGATGAAGCCGTTTGTTCTTCTTCTTAAGGTGATCTCCTAAAACCTTTTTTTTTGTTATATTTTTTTACCTTACACAGCTGATTTCCTCTTCTGGCACCCCTTGCCCGGTGCCTCTGCTTTCTTCTGCACTGTTCGCTTCGGCAGGATTGTCAGGATGGGCTTATCAGCCAGCCCCTCCAGCGCTCTGCTGCTCTTGTTTATTAGTAACTTCCCATTTATTCTGGCCTAACTCACTGTAGCTTCATGGAATCAGGGAATTATCAGATTTGGAAGGGACCTNTCTCCAGGCTCAAGAGTCCCAGCTCTCTCAGCCTTTCCTCCTCAGGGAGATGCTCCAATCCCTCCAGCATCTTTGTTGCCCTAACAAAGCTTTCAGCTGGAGTTGGGGGGGAAAAGTAAAACAGAAAGATGGCACTTGGGCAAATGCCATGACTTCTATTAATGCTTTTCACTGATGCATTTCTCCTCACATTTTCTCCTGCGTATCTGTGAGTTTGGGGGAAGGGGAGCTCCCGAGCATCTGAAGGTTAGCTTTGGTTCAGAGGGGAGAAAAGGCACCGTCCCTGCCCTGGCACAGCTCTTTGCTGGGCTCCAGTTGCTTCCTCTTTTCACATTTTCTGTGTCCCACCTTTCTGCCAGTGGGCGCTTCTGAGTGGTGAGACCCCATGTCCTACGGCTCCTGGGACAGGTTCCGGCCCCATTACATTCCTAAAAGCCCCAGGACCCTCTTTCTCCCAGTGCCACCATTTGGACAGCCTGCCTGGGGCCAGAGCCAGGGCTGTGAGCACACAGCATGTGAAGGGTGGAGCATCCAGTCTTCCCGGCTTTGAAAAGGAAACATGTTGGATGCCCACCTGGGTTTTCTCACCACCTGCCTCGTTTACGTGCAAGGCTCAAATATGGATATTTAGACCTAGAGCTACCACCTCATCCCTCCCAGTCTAATGTTTCTTCCACCAAAAGTGGCTGTTTTTAGGATGCAACTGTATGGTTTTTTTCTTTCTAGGCAAAAATCTGGCTGGGGTTGTATGGGTTTTCCAGGGTGGCTGGTTGACAAGCAGATGTAGCAGTGGCAGCTCAGCCATGTGGGCATGGATGGTTTGCATGGATGGACTGGGATTTGTGATGACCCGCTCCAGCCATGGGAGACGGTGGGCTGTAGGGTGCCCTGTGTACGTCAGCGAGGGGATCACAGCACTGAGGACGTGGGAATTAATGAATTATTAGGGCTTTTGACTGGGAAGAGTGTTGCCATAGTTTGAGGAGACTGGTTTTCAGAAGACAGGACTAGAACGGAAATCTCCAGCCACTGGAGCATTTATGGTACCATGAGACTAATTGTTCGTGTCCCCCATCTGCTCCCATTTTCTCTTTGAATTTAGAGAAAAAAAAAAAAAAGATGAGTGTATCAAGCACTGCTCCTCTCAGCTTCTGCCACGAACCAGGGCTCTGCCTGATGACAGCACAAATCCGTCTTAGCTCACTGGAGACTAATTGTGTCGTTAGTAGTAACATCCAAGGTGGATGTTTAAGATTATCTTTTGACTCGAAGTGTGTGCCGTTCCCAGACTGCAGAGTTTTAGAAGTGAGCAATTAAGTTGCGATGATGGAAGGAAGGGAGAAGAGGAATGAAATCATTGCCATAGGTGCAGAAGATTAAATTAGAAGTCTCTGCATGTGATGGTTCTTGGTTTAAATTGTCTCCTGTTGCTTATGCTCAAACTGCATCGATGGGGCTGATGTAATGTGAATTTTCTGGTGGTGAGAACGCAGGAACAGGTGTCCTATAGAATAGATGCTCTGCTCCTCAGGTCCTGGCTTGCTGCTGCCTCTCTTGCCATCCAACATCTCAGCATGCTTTTTTCCTGACCTCCAGCACCTCCTGCTGATGGAGTCTGGCCCTTTCCGCACAGCAATGCTGATCCCGCTCTTCCCTGGCCCACGCTTGGCAGCTCTGCTAAGTCAGTCAGTAAGTCAAGGACAAGGTTTTTTTACCCGAGCTCAGCTGTGCTGGGAGTGCTCCCTACACAGCCATGTCCTCCGCTCCTGAGTTTGCCAGACATCCTGCATAATTCATATTACATGGTAAAACTCTATGTCTCATTTTGAAAAACTCTGCTTTTTCTTAGCTTTTTTTAATTGTTTTTTGTTTTTTGGTTTTTTTTTTTTTTCTTTTTTTCATGATAGGCGGCCACTTTGGTGGATGCTTAGCAGCCTGTTATCAGGCACCAAGCAAAAGGGCTCCTGGGCAGGCAGGGATAAATCACAGCATCATCTCCCTCTCTCTAACTCCCTGGAAGGAGGAGGCAGCTGGGGGGGGGGAGTTGATCTCTCCTCCCAAGGAACAGGCCATGGGAGAAGAAGAAACGGCCTCAAGTTACACCAGGGGAGGTTTAAGATGGATATTAAGAAAAGTTCTTATCCAGAAAGGGTTCTAAGCCTTGGAATGGTTTGAGGCACCATCCCTGGAGCAATTCAGAAGCCAGGTTGCCGTAGTGCTTAGAGACATGGGTTAACGCTGGTTTTTATCAGAGTTAGGTTGATGGTTGGACTGGATGATCTTAAAGGTTCCTTCCAACCCAGACAATTCCATGTTTCTGTGAATTTTAATCTCTCAGAGCATCTCTGTGCTCCACAATGGGACATGTGCTGTGTTCGGGTGCGTCATCCCCAGGGCGCTGCCTGGAATTCACTGCCTGAGTCCGACAGCCTCCTTCCAGCTCTGTCATCTCTGGATTTCCACTTTTCAGTCAGGTGTGTGGCTCTAGAATCCCAGTTTTCAGCCAGTCCCTCTTGCTGCTGCAGCTCTTGGGGAAGGGTTGGCAAGGCGTGAGGTTGTGGTCGAGGTTGGGTCCCCGTTGGGCAGCGCTTTCAGCAGTTGGGGTTGATAAAGTGGTGGTGGCATCTTGTACCTGTGGTACCAGGTGGTTGGGGACTTGCAGACCCCACTGGTGGCTGGTCGCTCAGCCACTGCCACCTTGGCAGGACAGCCTGAGGGCAAACCTGGCGAAAACTAAGGACAGTTGCTTCTAATCACTTTAACTGGTGCAGCCGGTGGGGAGCTGGGGAGAGGGGTTTTTGCTCTGAACTAACCGCGTGGTTGGCTTGTGTTAGGGGAGCCCTGTCTCCAATCAAGAATATTATATATTCCATGAAGATGATTAGAGGGATGGAGCACCTCTCCTATGAGGATAGGCTGAGAGAGCTGGGGCTGTTCAGCCTGGAGAAGAGAAGGCTCCGGGGAGACCTTAGAGCAGCCTTCCAGGATCTGAAGGGAGCTCCAGGAGAGCTGGAGAAGGACTCTTGGTCAGGAAATGTAGTCNTGGATGCCCCATCCCTGGAAGTACTTAAGGCCAGGCTTGATAGGGCTTTGAGCAACCTGGTGTGGTGGGAGGTGTCCCTGCCCATGGCAGGGGGGTTGGAACACGATGATCTTCAAGGTCCTTTCCAACTCTAACCATTCTATGATTCTATAATTGAAGCCGTGTAGGAAATGCTGCAGTAATTAGCAAACACAGTTTTGCCGTGTTCCCTGTGGGTTAGTGCGCCTCGCGGGGTCTCCACCTAAGGCGATTGCGTCGCTGGGACCTGTGGACGCCGTGACAATATTTCTTCCCTTGCTGTGCTCCGACACAGTGAAGCCATTTCAATTTCTGTGAAGAGCACTGAAATGTTTAAGAATCATTCTGATGTGGGGGCTGTTGATTTCTTACCAGATTTACTGCAGAGGAAATACTTGCCCCTCGCTCTCTGGCTGTTCCCCTCAAATAAGATGCTCTGAATAAAAATCAGTTCTGTGCCCACAGAGTAAACCACGTGCCTAGGAACGGCTTCAGATGTTAGGAAACACTGGGCATTGGTACTTGGGGGATTGCTGAATTTATTGTCGGGAAGAGCTCTGGCAGTTAATTTCTAGCATAACTTGTTTCCTTCTGAAAAATGGTGCGTGTTTTCCTGTAGGTGCACGGGGGCTGCTCTTCAAAGGGCAGAGCCAGCCCTGCTTGCTCGGTGCAGATGCCCCCCAGAGCGGGCAGATAGTGCTCGGAAGGATTGTGTGAATCCATGGTTTTCAGCAGACACAATTTGCAACGTGATGACAGGCGTTAAAGTTCAAAGCAGCTGGAGAAATTCTTGGTTTTCCACAGCACTCACCCATGCCTTGGAAAGAAGAACTTACATTTAGTCTCATTTCTCTCTCTCTCTCTTTTTTTTTTCCCTCTCTCCCTTTTACAATTAGGATTCTGGCAACTGCTGGGACCGACTTTGACCTGCGGACCCTGCGCGCCGTCCGAGTGCTGCGACCCCTGAAGCTTGTGTCGGGAATCCCAAGTGAGTGTCGGTCTGATGCCACTTTCACAGCTGAAAGTGCTCTAGAGCTGTTGGGGTGTTACGTGCTGCCCTGAGCACACTATTTCCCGCCCCCCCTGCTTCTTCGCAGCCTGTGGCTCCCACCCTTGCTAAATTCTGATTTTTCTCTCACCTGGTTTTGCATGCAGTGCTCTCATTTCAGCCCTGTGCTCCCAAGTTCGCAGGTAAAAGTCAAGGAATTGTCCTAGGACTCCTTTCCCTTTGGAGCTGAATTAATTCTCTGGGGTCTAAAGTCCTGAAATTTAGAGTTTTTGCAGCTTTCAAGGCTCCCAGCCCTGAGCTTGGGTCTTCTGTCACTTTTTACCAGCTGAGCATCTTGCACTGGGGATTTTACCTCTTTAATATTGGGGTAAAAAAAAAGAGAAGAAGTGAAAGAGCAGATAGAACTTGGTCTTGCCTATACAATGGGCAACTTGATATATTTTTCATGCTAGTGTGAAGGGTCTGGATGCTCCATTGAGGAGCTGCATCCTGCCTTGCTGATGCCCTCAAACCACCAGAGTCCCCACACTGTTGCTTACTGCCTTTTTATTTGTCACTGTTCACCAGCTCCTCTGCCTGCTGGCAGGGGATTGCTGTCAGGAGTGTATTTCATTGCTGAATGTGGAACGGAGAGATTTTTCCCTCCAGCAAGAGCCGGGCTTCTGGGATGCTCTGCTCTTTTCTGCGTTAACCCCTTGGCAGCCAGGCATCCCCCTCTCCTGGGTGGTGGGTTGGGGCATCAGGTCTGGCACCTCCCTGGCTGATTCAGGACTGAAACATTGGTGCTGCAGGAATCCAGCAAGGGTTTGTGTTTTGCAATGACAGCACCAAAATTTCCTGAAATCAGCATACTTTTGTGGGCAGGGCTTGAATCTGAATTCTCCCACAGGAGAGGTCTTTGGCTCTGCATGGGAAAGGTGTAATTTATTAACAAGATCTCTAGCGAGATGCTGGTGGCTGTTTTTCCATGGCCTTCTTGCCTGTGCAAGGCAGCGTGATGTGGTGGTAGTGCCAGTCTAAGGGTGTCAGAGATGAAGGGTGACCCCTCAGGGATGTCCCTGTCGTGGTGTGGTTTGCGGGTTCTCCCTGAGGAGGATGTGGCTTTTCTTGATGTATCCTGGACCAGCACAATACTTCCCACAGAGTGTTATTTGCTCTCCTGATCTTAGTGTTGCTGTGAGAGCTGTGTGATGTTTTTTCCCCCCTGTAGCCCAGCGTGCAACCTTGAGGTGCATTCATACATGGTTTATTCTTTTCTTCTACACCCTCAGTATTTTTCCCATCCAACAGATCTTCATGCTTTTATTTTTCCCACCCCTGTGTGCACCCGTATTGACCTCAGCAGCGCTGTGCAAGGTGACAAGACAATGATGATCCTTCATTCTCCATACCTTAGGGCAGGCCACCAAGGTGGCTTTCAGCTGCTGCTTATCGCTGAAGGTTTTGTGTTTTGTGCGTCTGTATGGCATTATCTGACATCTCCATCTCTCCAGCCTCTCTCGCCTTATCTCCCCTGGTTTTAATTGAAATTGAGTTTTTGTGCCAGAGAAAAAGCTCTGGATGGCTAGCCCTGGAGACAGGGTTTTGTTTTCTCCAGGAGCAGGGTGTGATGGGCACAGCAGCATCGTGGCTGTTCTGTGTGTTATGGAGGTGGAGGCAGCTCCGCTGCAGCTTGGCGCTCCTTGCCCTCCCTGGGCTGGGGGGGTACCGTGGCAGTGCCCACCTCCTCTGCTGCACCCACACTGCTGCAGGGCCTGCCTGCAGGAAAAGCTTCAGAGACACACACAAAAAAAAAAAGGACTTAAGAGACCTCTGAATCTGTGATCTGAACAAAAAGAGTCAGAAAAAGATAACTCTTCTGATTGTCTCACATCTTGACTGTATTATAGCTGTAGCATCTTGTTTGTAGCACGCTGGCAAAAGCAGCATTGCTTGGTATGGCCAGTCCTAAACTTTCCCTTAGCCCTTCTCTCCTCCTTGCCCGTGCTCCCAAACCCTTGTTTTCCTTTCCTCACTGATGATGTCTTTTTCCTTGTCCCCACAGGCTTGCAGGTTGTCCTCAAGTCCATCATGAAGGCGATGGTGCCCTTGCTTCAGATCGGGCTGCTCCTCTTCTTCGCCATTGTGATGTTTGCCATCATTGGGCTGGAGTTTTACATGGGGAAGTTTCATAAAACCTGCTTCTCTAACGAGACAGGTGAGGTCCCAGCTCCACTTCCCTCCCAGCCTACGATGCTTTAGTCCCCTCTATCTCATGGGGGGTGGGTTCTGTCCTGCTCTTCTGTGGCTTTTCCTTCTCCTTGTCTAAATTTACTGCATTCTGTCCTTCTTTACCCACCTATGTTAAGGAGTTTTGGGCTCAAAAGGGTCAGATTCTCCTCTCTGTTACACCCTCACAGCACCCCTGATGCTCTGGGTTCTACACAAGAGTGAGAAAGAGGTGCTTTGAGCCTCCTCTCATGGGAAAATGTTTTTCATTGTGGAAGTACCAAATTCCACTTCCAGCTTGTTGAAGGTTTTTCTCTTATTTTTCTGATTTCTTGGTCTCTTTATGTTCTCATTGGGTGTAGCTCTGGGAGCAGCTGCTGAACGTTCAATTTCCTTGCAAGGTTTCTGGGGGAAGTTGCCTGGGGGTGAGAAAACTTTGGCGTGAAAGAGTAATATTGGAAATGCTGGGAGTAACCAAAAATAATTAAAAGAAAGATGAATAGATGGAAAGCAAGGAGCCCTTTGATGGAGAAAAGATTAAAATAGTCCTTCAATCCAGAGAAGGGCAAGGGAAATTGGGAGCTGCAGGGTAACCGATGTGTCTGCCTGTGAATGAGTGATAACTTCAAGATGGGGGTGAAGAGGAGTGATGCCCAGAGACCCTCGGCTGGGACCAGCTGCCATGTCAAAGCCAGGTGTTTGTCTGTGGCTCAGAACTCATTCCAATGTAAAAAAAAAAAAAAAAAATAAATATCCAATTTTGTTTTTCCTCACGAAATTTTTTAATAATCCTTTCTAGCAGCACTAGTATGTGTTGGGCTATCCATATCCACAGATGGAAAGATTGTTCGTGTCTCCAAAGGGCTGCAATTAAAGGTACAAATGACCGTCTTTAAAGCACAGTCTTGGAGTTTTGGTGATTATCGCTAATTGATCTTAATATTGATTTATTTATACGCCTTCACGTGGCAATAAAACACCATCCCTGCCAAATCTCTGGGCACCCTTCACAGCACTTTCTAACAACAACATGGAAACAGTTTCATATATTCGGTTTACACCGAGCTTTGCGGGAGCAGGGGTGAGAGATTTTTTTCTTGCTTACGTTGCCGTGTAAGGCTCGAAAACCCGAACACAAGATGTAAAGGTCAGTCAGGTGCTGTGATTTGTGGGGGAAGCGTTGATAAGTCCTGGAAGAAGCGGATTTTTTGGACTGGATTTTGTAGGAGAGGGAAATCTTTTTGCTGGGGTTGGGGTTTGTGTGTGTGTGTTTGAGCAGAGCGGGTCCCAGCCCCCTGCGAGGTCTCTGGGGCTGCCGCTGCAATTACGGAGGAATAATAGTGCTGGTGACAATACAGGTGTGTAGGAAGCAGAAGTGTTCTTGGTGAGATGCCAGGGAGAAAGAGAGACACACACGGTTTGCATCTTCTAGGAGCGTTTTCTTCTAGGAGGTTTGTTAAGTCACAACCAAGGTGGGTGAATCTTTTGGTGCCCGTTAGCAGGTAGTGACTACGGACTGAGCTCTGAGGCTCCCTCATTGATGGGCTGAAAATGAGCAAATGAGGGGCCAGTGGGCCCAAAATGAGCAAATTTTTTGCCCCCTTCCCCCAGAAACTAGTTAAAAGGAAAAATAAAACCTGAAGCCTGTGTTCCCTGCAGACATCTCTCTGACATCAGTGATGACGGAGATTTCTCTCTGCCAGCCTTGGGGATGGAGAACAGGGGGTTTTGTCACGTGGAAGGGATTCCTGCTCACTGGGTGGCTCCCAGTTAGGAACTGGGAACACAGCTGAAAAACTGTGGTGCGTGTTGCGTGTCTTTGCATCCCAGCACCTGGCATCTTGGTGGGAGGATGTGGTGTGGCCGGGCTCGTGTCCCCCCACATCTCCCTGGATCCATTCACTGGGTGGTGTGGGAAGGAGCTGGGATTTACAGGCACCAGCCCCCTGCTTTTCTCAAGGGCTAAGGAGCTGGTTGTGGGCTGAATTATAGGGATCAATTCCACCTGCTGGGCGGGAAATGGTGCGGTGGTGTTTCTGGAAAGGCAGAGAGCGGTGAGGTTTCCTGGCGCTGAGGTCCCTTGGGAATGAATCCCGCAAAGCCATCAGCTGAGCCTTTTAAAAACCTAAGTGCTCATCAACTCCAAAGAGGTGTATTAATGAGCCCAGCCCTGATCCCACAGGCTCCAAAGGCTGGCTCAAGTGTGGAAATGTGAACCTTATTCAAGAGATGCCTTTGTCAGAGCGCGGAAAATTGGAGAAGGAGGAGTTCCTTGTGCTTGTTGCTGTTCCAAGTCTCTAAAGCAAGCAAACTCTGGGGATTTTTCCTGGAATCAGGAGCCACGTGAGAGATACCAGCTGTATCTTCAGGGCATCATACAGGGAACAGAGAGGAGGGGTCAACAACAAATGCTGCTATCATAGAATGGTTAGAGTTGGAAGGAACCTTGAAGATCAAGTTCCAACTCACTGTGCCCTGGGCAGGGACACCTCCCACCACACCAGGTTGCTCCAAGCCCCATCCAGCCTGGCCTTAATCCCTTATCCAGGGATGGGGCAGCCACAGCTTCTCTGGGCAACCTGGGCCAGGGTCTCACCACCATCACAGTCAAGAATTTCTTCCTAATATCTAACCTAAATCTCTCCTTTTTCAGTTTAAAACTGTACTCCCTCATCCTGAGGCTTCCCTCCCTGAGCAAGAGTCCCTCCACATCTCTCTTAGAGCCCTTTTAGGGACTGGAAGGGACTCTAAGGTCTCGCTGGAGCCTTCTCTTCTCCAGGCTGAACCCCCCCAACTCTCTCAGCCTGTCCTCACAGCAGAGGGGCTCCAGCCCTCTGATCATCAACCCCAGCTATAGCCCTGCTGATCCTGTAGCCCTCAGTAGGTCAGTAACAAACCGCGATAAAGAGAGATGCTGGGGGACAAAATTGGGCAAAAGGATTGTTCGAGGCTTTTGCCACTCAGCCTGATGGGCTGTTTCAAGCTNTTTCCCTTACTTTCCCCTGCCATGGGAGTAGGGACCATTTTTTTCTTTAAAAAAAAAAAAAAAAGGAAAAAATCAGCCCATCCCCTTGTAGCCGATGTGCATTGCATTCTCAGAGCATTACCTGGCAACAAAAGGCCAAACAGAGAGAAAACTGGATTCTCTTTTAAGTCACACTCACAAACAGTCCACGAGAGCCAGATTTGGTCTTTTCTTTTTTCAGGCTTGTCACACTAAGCCCTTGTGAAAGCCTGTGGTGACCCATATGGGAGCTGGAGAGAGATGCCCTGCACTGAGGTGTTGAGTCAACAGGAAAACATGTCACACGCACACACGTGTATATATTTATACCCTGGAGCCAGAGTGACAAGTCTTGTTTTCCTCCTCCAGGTTTTGCTCTGTGGAATGATTATTCCTAATTATTGTTAGTGCTGATCTTGGTTTCCCCTGGTGAATTTGATTCTGTGCTTTTTGCTGCTCCATTACCATAACGTGTCACTTTAATACTTCCCGAATTGCATCTCTGTGTAAATAGGAATATTACTTAGTATATTTATTTATTTTGAAAACCCAGCACTTTAGTTTTCCAAACTGCTCTGTCTTGGCTCTTGCAATGTCTTGGGGGAGAGGGGCTAAAATGCTTCAGACTTCGCAGCTGACTCTGGAAGATGCTGACCACCCTTCTGACCACTCCCTGTGGTCCTCGACCATGACAGACTCATCCTCCTTTGCTTTCTCTGGGTCTGAAATGAATCTCGGCAGAGAAACTCCATCCCTGTTGCAGATGTAGAGGCTGGGTGCTTTCCCTGCCCCGTGTACCTACGCTCCATGGCATTGCCCTGGGGGGCAGGAATGTGAAGCTTAAAGAGGGGCTGGAGCTCTTGGTCCAACTCCCTGGGTGCTGTGGTGGTACTGCCGTGGGAAGAAGCCAGAGGATCCTCATGCAGCTGTGTTCAAACATCTGTACCTGGATGATTTTGGGGCTATTTAAGCTCTTGCTTAGCTGCTGATGAAAAACCTGCCCTTTTGCTTTAATGCTATGGTGCCAATATTTAGAACTTAGCTAAATGGTATGAGGATGTGTTGTTGGCTCATGGTGTTTGAAGCATTCACTGTTCCCAAGCCTTTGCTTTTATTGCACTGGGGGTTCTTTTTGGGTTGTGGTTGTTTTTTTTTTCTTTTTGTTTGTTTTTTTTTNTGTTTTTTTTTTTTTTTTTTTTTTTTTTTTTGGTGGCATTTCTCATGTATGACATGGCTGAACACTGGGGAAAACTGTAAATTATGGGCACTTCAGGGACGCCTCTACTCCACCTGACCACTAAACCATCTCTTACAACATGGCACTATATAAATGACTACATGGTCATAATGTCTTTTTGATACCCACAGTGGCACCAGGAAGCCTGAAATGTAAATTATGTTCATGCAGTGGCACAAGGAGGAGGCAGCAGCACCGGCTGCTTGACTGGCTTCGGTCGGTGACTTTTCTCCCTCCTGCTCTTCTCTGCAGGTGATGAGGTGGGAGATTTTCCTTGCGGAGAGGAGCCTCCTGCCAGGCAGTGTGAGAGCGGGACGACCTGCAGGGAGTACTGGCAAGGGCCCAACTATGGCATCACCAACTTCGACAACATCCTCTTTGCTGTGCTCACCGTCTTCCAGTGCATCACCATGGAGGGATGGACCGACATCCTCTACAACGTGAGTCCACTGGTGGGGCTGGAAGACTCCAGGGGTTTTGTTACGCACCGTGTTAGTTTGGAAAAGGTTGATCTGGACAAAAAAGAAGTCATTTAGTTTGTGTTTTTTCCCTTTTGCTTGGCACCTAGCCTTGCTTTTTAGGAGGATTGTTCTGATACCTTATTATTGTTTATAAATATCTGAAGGGTGGGTTGAAGGAGGATGGAGCCGGACTCTTCTCAGTGGTTCCCAGGGACAGGACGAGGGGCAACGGGCACAAGCTGGGACACGGGAAGTTCCATTGGAATCTGAGGAGAAAGTTCTTTGGGGTTGCGGGTGTTGGAGCCCTGGCAGAGGCTGCCCAGGGAGGGTGTGGAGTCCCCTTCTCTGGAGACCTTCCAGCCCCTCCTGGATGCAGTCCTGAGGGATGTGCTCTGGGCAACCCTGCTTGAGCAGGGGAGTTGGACGGGTCGGTCTCTAGAGGTCCCTTCCAACTCTGACAATTCCCTGCTTCTGTAACTTTCTTGAGGGTTGTTGTGCAGGTTCTGTAAGAGCCTTTAAGCTGCTGTGGTGGTTTGGGGCTACAGGCATGGTTACTTGCAGCATGCTCTCTTGTGGCAGTGGGGTGTTGCCACAAGAATTGGTGTGTGTCACTTCAAGATGCTGATGTGCCCTGCTGTAGGAGGGGTGAGGGGTAGGAGCATGCTCTCACAATGTCCCATAGAAAATCAGTTAGCAAACTGCACAATATAGGGTGGCAAAATCAGTGACCCGTTAATGTTTTGCACCTTGAGGTTTCCTCTTTTGGCCGGGTGTCACCTCCATGATCAAACTTTTGAGCTCCATGGATGAACAGCATCGGCTGGATGTAAGCACTGAGATCTCGTACTAGCTTTAGCAACTCAAATGTAATTTTATAAAGCCTTATAAAGTCACCTTCACACCTGGTAGAGAAGAGTCACACCGGGCTGGATTTCCTCGCCTAGGGTTGTCACTGGATACCTCCTGCCTGCTAGGACTGTGACTGTCACAGCCCCTCGAGCTCAAAAACTCCAGGTCAGTTTTACTATTTCCAATTTTAGGAAGAGTTGGGGCAGCCTCATCCAATTAGCAACAACTGAACCACCCCACTCTCTTTCAGGAAGTCTAATGCTCTTGTTTGTGTCTGTTTGTGTCTGGGAAGTTCAGGCTAGATATTAGGAAATATTTCTTTACTGAAAGGGTTGTCAGGTATTGGAATGGGCTGCCCAGGGAGGTGGTTGAGGCACCATCCCTGGAGGGATTCAAGAGAGAAGTTGACTTGGTGCTCAAGGATATGGCTTAGTGTTGGGTGGTGTGGGGTGTTGTTTATGGTTGTTGGGTTTTTTGTGGGGGTGTTTTTCGTTTCACCCCTCCTCCCTCCCTCATTGGTTGGACTAGATGATCTTAAAAGGTCCCTTCCAACCTAGGTGATTCTGTGATTCTGTAATTTATACCTAGCCTTTTAAGGTATCTTGTCTTGAGAGGCAAGCACCTAACCCTTGCTGACAGACTGGGGTTAAAGCCCTTCAGCTGGTTTCCAGCATCATAGAAATATCCTATTTCCTTGCAAAATGTGACAGCTGCTCTTTGGGAACCGTAAGGGACTTGTTGCAGACCTGTTCTCTCCAGTTTGTGGTTTACTTAGAGCTTCACTTGTTTCTACAGTGGGTGTAAAGTGCTGTGGTTTGGGCCTGAAGGATGGTCTGGATGTTTTGTACTTCCATTTTCTGTGGTGGTGAAGAATGTTGTCAAGTTCAGTGTCAGGAATCAGAGAGTGAGCCATGGTGATACCAGCGTACGGCTACGTTGCCTGCTTCCTTCTGTTGGCTGTAGAAGGAAGGACTATCTGACATCCGTGCAGAGATAATCTGAATTTACCCTTCACTGTCCTAGTCAGAAGTGCCAATATGGAAAAATAGCTAAGGTAGGCATTAGTAGTGCCTCCAGACCATTTCACTGGTGAATTAGGACTACAAAGCGTTCAGGCTGCTCCGTTGTAGACTCTAGACCCACACTGGGCTCTTTTGCTGACCTTCCTGTGAAGGCTTCTGGAACAACAGGAAAGCATTGTTACTATCAGCCACAGTAAATTGCAAAATACGATTCTGCTGTGTTTGAAGCCAATATATCTGATTTATTACCTTCTCGATTCATTGCTCGGTTCCTCCATTTCTTCCCAGTCTCTGCCCACTTAGAGCGATTTTTGGAAGGGACCCATTTCCCCACTGCCTGCCCTCCCCTCACCCTGAAGCTTCATCACACAACCAGTTTCTCCCATTCTCATTCAGCAATCCTGCTCCTTCCTTCAAGTGCCAACTGTTGTAAGAAAAGCCCATTAGCATCCTGGATGGAATCGATTAATCAATACATGGTGTATTAGATCATCTTTTCCCAAACCGCCTTTTTCTACCACATGCAAAAACCAGAGCTTACTATTGGGGTATTGATTTTGGGGGTTGCTTTGAAAACTATTATAGTATCGTTTTAGATACCCATTAATCTAATTGGAAACAGATGCCTGGATGAGAGGCAGCTGAGTATTCGTTGTTTCATGTCAAGCCTTGCCTGAGACCCCAGCTTAGGTTTTAATGCTTGGTGGGTTCATGGGGGTCTATGGAGGGGCTGCTCGCTGTGTGGAGGGTGGCTGGTGTGTGTGTCGTGCCACAGGAGCACTTGGCAGACAGTTTGTGTCACTAGTGGCACAGCCACCTCTCCCTGTTGCCTTGGCCCTGCTGTGTCTCCCCCTCCTTTGTGGCTCTGCTGGCTGAGGAGCTAATTGTGCTTTTGCAGGTTAGTAGCTGAGAAAAGATGTGGGTGGAGAAGATCCAGTCAGTGGAGCCCTTAACTTTTTCACGGCTTCATCATCTGCTGTTTTCTGGCCCTTTGGCTTTCATCTTGGTTTCTTCTGTGCCTACTCTTAAGCTCATCAAATTTGAAAACAAAACAAAAGCTTGAGCCAATGACTGAAAACGCAGCACGTTGAGTGTTTGGGGATGCAGTTGTGGGACTGTGCAGGGGTAAGAGCAATGCGACCAGTCTGTCCGTCCGTGCGACCAGTCTGTCCATCCAGCACCAACCAGTACAGCAACTCTGCTTTCACGCTGCCTGAATCAGCTGGGACCCCTACTGGGTTGACATGGGAAGAAGCTGGAGGATGTTGAAGTTGAATGATGGAGTAAATGGACATGTGGCCACCTTCTCCTTGGCTCATGAAGGATGGGAAGTAAGCCAGCATAGTTAAGCTCAGACACTGGTGAGTGTTGGAGGTTATTAGTTGTCCAGGCAGCTTTGACTCGCCATTTGGGCTCTCCACTGCTGTGGAGAATGATTTCAGCCAGAAAAATTTGCAATGCTGGAGCCATTTCCCTGCCAGCCTCTGCTCTCTTCAAGGAAACCAGCATTCCCCTGGTGCAGGATACTCATCAGAGCTGTGCTGGGAACCTACGTTCAATGTTTTGTTTAATTAAGATTAGCAAAAGGCTATGGGACCACAAGAAGCAAGATGCTGTCTATGTAAGCTGTGATTATGCATTAGTAAGAATTAAGATTGGTGCTTTTCTTCCAGCTTCAATGCAGGGAAGGCTGCTGTTCCTCGGCCTGAGCTGAGCCCTTCCCTCACTCCTCCCTTGTGCCCGGTGCCACAGGTTGGGTTTGGTTGGAGGAGGTTTGTTGCATCGTTTGTGCAAATCTTCTCCCTTCCTGCTCTTAGAGCAGGCACCCCACACAAGGTCTGTTCTTAGGGCTGAAATCCCTTTGATGCCAGACAGTCTAGGACCCAGACCCATTAGGGGGAAGTTGAGGTTAGGGACTGCTTCCTTAATGAGCCATTCATTTCTTTCTGGAAGAAAGAAAGACAGTGACAGATTAATTGCCGTGCATCAACAGGGCTTTTTTTATTGCTCCTCTCTTCCTGCTGCTACATTTGTTGTGGGGTGTTCAGATAAGTTAGAATCTTTAGTTTGCTGTGGTAATGGCCGTGGTAAAGAGCGAGACCTGCTTTACCATTAATTTTGTGAAATCATAGAATGGTTTGGGTTGGAAAAGACCTTAAAGCCCATCCAGTGCCACCCCCTGCCCTGGGCAGGGACACCTCCCACCAGACCAGGTTGCTCCAAGCCCCCTCCAGCCTGGCCTTGAACCCCTCCAGGGATGGGGCAGCCACAGCTTCTCGGGGCAACCTGGGCCAGGGTCTCACCACCCTCACACCGAATAAATTCTTCCCCAGATCTCATCTCAGTATCCCCTATTTCAGTTTAAAACCATTTCCCCCCCATCTTATCACTCCACTGCCTGATCAAGAGTCCCCCTGTGTCTCTCATGGAGCCCCTTTAGTTACTGGAAGGCCATTATAATGTCTCTCTGGAGGCTTTTCTTCTCCAGGCCGAACCCCCTCAATTGAAAATTTGGTCTTTGGTGGCATCAGGCAAGGTGAAGAGTTTGGTGTAAAGTGATGCTCAGGAAAGGAGGGAGCTTAGGCTTGAAAGCTTGATGGTTTAGGTCAGGTCTTTCCAGAGCGAGAGATTTGTTGTGAGGAGTTATTCAGTTGCTTCCAAAGGACTGAGATGACTTTACACGTGGTCCAGATGCAGTCTTCCTACAGATCTAAGGGACAGGCTTTGCAGCAAGTAATGTACCTTGCAAACATTCACTCCTCCTCTTGTGATACATTTTGAGGCATTAGGAGAGCAGAGAGAATGCAAGTTCACAAATCTCAGCCCAATTTTTCCATGCCCATCCACTGTTTATACTTTCACAGATTTTCATTTTAATTAGGGCCAATGAAAGCTTCCTAGCAGGACTTTATCTGGAAGGTGATTTATGCTTGAAGCAAAAAGACTGACTCATCGGTTGGGTGAAATGCTTTAAGAATAAGCTGGGGAAAACTCCTTCCTGAATCAGCAGCACAGTAGCATGAGAGCAATTGCTCCAAAAAAAAAAAAGCCCTTCTGCAAGCTCCAAACCTGTCAGATGTGCCTTGTTTCTACTCAAAAAGGTCTGAGGAGCAACAGGTTATTTGGGAAAGTTGCTATTCCCTGAGGACAGGGAAGAAACTTTGCTCCAGCAAATGGACTGTACTTACCTCCTGCTAATTCAAGGTTTCAACATGATCTGGGAATGCATTAAAATACAGTAACTAAACGGTTTTCTTCAGTGTGGGAGGACTCAGTGTCACAGTCTGCTGTTGTGAAGGGTCTTCTAATCTAATCCAGTGCAGACAGATCAGAGATCCCTGGAGTACGGGCAGAACATCTTCTGGACCAAGAAATCAGGGGAGAACCTATCCAGAGCACCAGCTCGCTGTGGGCAGCAATGCTCTCAAGTACAACATGCCTTGGAGTAGCAAATTGGACTTCTTTTCTGCACCTGGGACTGGTTTAGCCCCAGGTTGGTCCAGCAGCAGGAGTTGTACCTCTCAGCAATGTAAATGAGCCCCTGCACCCACCCTGCTGGTGCATCCATCCTGCATCTGGTTTGGGGGTGCTGACCTGTGTAGTATCAGAGTACATCTTGGGACCGTGATGGAAATTTATTCATTAGTTCCCATAAAGTATTTTAATATGTTAAGTATTAGCACACTGCACTTGTTATCATGCTTTTAAGCATAGTTATCTGACAATATCCAGTGGCTGATGGAACTGGAGGATGTCAGCAACACTGAGGGAGGAGAATGTTTCCAGTGGTGGCCTCCAAGTTCTTGGCAAACTAAGGAGCAGGTTCTGGGTAAAGAAAACAGGCTGAGTACTGGGGACAAATACAGAGGTGAGAAGAAATAGTGTAGGTGCTCAGCAAGAGAAACTGTGGTGTCCTGAGATCTTCCTCCTGATCTTCCTCCTGATCTAATTTTCAAATTCAACAGCAGTATTTTAGATCATCTTGTTTACATGCCGAGTGTTTGTGAATGATGGGGATTCATCTATTGCATTCTGCTAACATGGGCTGTTTGGAGGTGTAGAACTTCTTAAAGAGACACCAGAAAAACTCCTGGTTTCCTTTTCTGTAGCAGTAATTCTCAGGTTTTCCCATGTAAGAACCGTAGTGTCCATCATGAAACACTCTCCTGCCTTCAATCCTGATTCTCATGGGAAACTCACCATGATTTCCAAAGTGACAGAAGCCTGAAAAGCCTTGGTGTAGCTGGTCTGTACCCCTCCATGAGGTGTGGTCATGCCTTTGCAGTGTAGGTACATGATGAGCTTCCAAGGAACTGAGGAGTAAGGCTTATGGTCCCAGTTCTCCTGCAGAAAACTATGGGTGAAACTTGATTCATCTGAAGTTGGCAGAAATCTTGATGTTGACTTTCAAAGAGCTGGATTTTCACCTTTTATCTTTTCTCTGCAGGAGTTCAAAGCTACACGGTGGAATTTGCTTTGCAAAACAGACACTCCTTGCAGGAAAGGAGAAATGTCAAAGTGTACCCTCACTCTCTTTTGATCTTAATGGCAAGAGATTTTTCATGTTTCTTCTGTTTTCTACTGACAAATATTGGTGTCCAGTGGGTATTTCAAGACCTCGGACAGGGTCTAACCTAATATGCTTGTAAGTAGGAATGAACAGTTCAAATAAAATGTAATAAATTGTATCCCAACTAGAACTTTACCCTTGCAGAATTCAGAATAGCTTATGATTCACTTGGTATTTTTCATTCCCCTTTGTGTTTTTGGATTTCTTAATTCCTATAAAGATCCAGAAATAGAAGCCTGGGATATAATTGTTCCGTTTCCAGCCCAACCCAGAGATGGTTTCCTTCGGGAGACGGTGGATGCATTTGGGCTTACAGGGGCTGAAGAGAATATTTTTGATCCAGTTGTTTGGAGTCCTCATATAGGCCTTTCTGGGGGCATTTATCTATAAATATCAAATCATTGACACTTATTCGTCATCCATTAACATCAATTCTGAGTTGAGGAATCAAAGGTGATGTTCCTCAGGAGGAGTTTGGATGTGACTAGCACTGACTGCCTGGATTGTGAGATGCTTTTCTGTGCAAAACCCTCCAGGAAAGTGGAGGAAGGGTGCAGGTGAATATGCAATAGAAAGCAGAAGGGAAATAACATAAATCAGCATCCCTTCATCTTGGAGACTCGGATTAAGGTTCCTCTTGACTTGCTTCCTGCTTGTGAGATTCCTCCTGTCTCAAGAGTTCCCACACCTTCAAGCGTCATTTAAACCAGCCAGCTAGAATCATAGAATGTTTAGAGTTGGAAGCGACCTCAAAGATCATCCAGTTCCAACCCCCCTGCCCTGGGCAGGGACACCTCCCACCACACCAGGCTGCTCAAAGCCCCATCCAGCCTGGCCTTGTACCCCTCCAGGGATGGGGCAGCCACAGCTTCTCTGGGCAACCTCTTCCAGTGCCTCACCACCCTCACAGGAAAGAATTTCTTCCCAATATCTAATCTAAATCTCCCCTCTTCCAATTTAAAACCGTTCCCCCTTGTCCTGTCACTCCACTCTCTGACCAAGAGTCCCTCTCCAGCTCTCCTGGAGCTCCCTTCNGAGCACTCTCAAGTCCTTCTCCTCAGGGCTGCTCTCCAACCATTCTCTGCCCAACCTATGTTTGTGCCTGGGATTGCCACGTCCCAGCTGCCAGGATCCCGCACTTGGCTTGGTTGAACTTCATGTGATTTGCACTAGCCCACCTCTCAAGCCTGTCCAGGGTCCAGTTAAGGCTTAAAGGTGACTTCAGTGGCTTTTTACTGACCCTTTCCTTGTGGTTGTGATTTCCTGAGAGGTTATGCCCTTGGCTTTCCTGGTGTGTGACTGCCGTGCCTACTTTGGTGCAGTACAGGTAATAGCAAAGCCTGTGGGATGCTGCGAAGGTGGCTTTGAAATGGTTCTCTCCCAGTACACCTAATGGGCTGTTGTCTGCTGTCAGTTAGAAGTGACCTGGAGCCAGTCTGCTGAAGCACGAATATGTACTGGCTGGATACTGAGATGGAGAAGAAACGAGGTTTTGTTTACAGTGATGTTTGCATGTCCTGGAGCTGGCAGCCTGCGGTGTCAGTGACTGGAGGGGGGTGTATGATGTTTTCAGTCTCCTCTGGTTCCTCTCTGTGCGTGTGTTGCTTCTGTCGGCTCCCCTTGCTCTGAATCAACATATTGAGGAGCAAAGCTGTTTAGCCAGCAAAAGCATGAGCAGACAGGAAAAGGGGGTAAAAATATTGGCTGAAGCACTTCCCTTGCATTATGTTAACAGGAAGAATAAGCATAGGGGAAGGTTTTGTTTTGCCACACTGAATCACACCACGTGCTTCTGGTGTGGTTTCTTTCTTTTACACTGCCTTCTCGGTTGTGTCCAATGGACAAGCTGTGCTCCAGGTGAATGTGGGGTCTCGGGACCCGGGACTGTGAGAGAGCAGTCCCAGTAAAACAGAGCAAGGGACTGATGCCTTGCTTGGCATTAAAAGTGTGAAAACAAGGGTGCTCCGCTCTCACGTAGGCTTCCTGATGTTGTGTTGCATGAGCTGAGATGCTCTTCGGGAGCACAGCGTGTGGCCTGGGTCTTCAAAGAGGTGAACATAGCACTGGTGGAGATCTAATAATGCAGCACACTGTGAGAAGGGAGGAGCAAACAGATGAAAAAAATGACAGTGATAAAGCAAGAGATGTGAAAAAATGTGCCACCAGAGTCTTTTCCTTAGCACAGAGCCCATTCCGATTTCTCAGCTTTTTAGTGCATCTCAGAGCCAGGACCAGGCAGCATCTGCCTAACAGCTGGGTTTCATTTTGTAGTGTAAAATTTCCTCTTACCCCTTCCAGGGGAGAGATTGCCCTTGGGACCTGCTGGTGACCAGGGCTGAACTTTTCCTGTCACTGTGCATTTGCTCTTGGAAATGCCCTGAGCTTGGAGGGAGATGCCAGGACAAGGCTCTTGTTCCGGAGCCAGTGGTGCCAGTGTAACACGATGGAGATGGGAGCTGAGCTCCTGTGTGCCCTAAGGTGCTGCATGGATTTAATTGTGTTCTCATTCTCCCCACGGTTTCATAAAGAGGAGGAAACACCCTAATGTTGTTAGTGTTAAATTGCACTCAGTATTGAGTTAGGATGACTTTAATCTGCTCATAATAATTCACCATCTTATATGTGCACTCCAAGGTGATGGATAATTCCCAGCTTCTCTCTGCTGCCGTGGGGTGAGTGTTGATTTCTTGTGTTTTGGTATTGCTAATCACTTAGAGGAGAGTTGGGCAGCGATGGCAGCGGGCAGCCAAGAGCCTGGCGGTAGCTTTGAGTGCAGGATCATCAAATGGTTTTAGGTTGGAAGGAACCATCCATCTGGAAACATGAACTGTCTGACCCTGTGCCTGCATGGACATTCGTAGAATAGTTTGGGTTGGAAGTGACCTTAAAGACAATCCAGTCCCACCGCCCTGCCCTGGGCAGGGACACCTTCTACCAGACCAGTTCGCTCAAATTCCTGTCCAGCCTGGCCTTGAACCCCTCCAGGGATGGGGCAGCCTCAGCTTTTCTGGGTAACCTGGGCCAAGGTCTCACCACCCTCACAGCAAAGAATTTCTTCCCCAGATCTCATCTAAATCGTCCCTCTTTCAGTTTAAGACTGTTACCCCTTGTCCTGTCACTACATTCCCTGATCAAGTGTCCCTCCCCATCCCTCCTCTAGGCCCCCTTCAGGTGCTGGAAGGCCAGGATAAGCTCTCCCTGGACCATTCTCTCTAAGACTAATGTTCTCTATAAAGCTAAAAGGATTGGAATATTTCAGTCCTGATTCAGCAAATTGCATGGTTCAGAAAAGCACCTGTGTAAAGCAAATGTGTAAAAGGAGCAAGAGTTTAAGTGTCTCACTGAATCTCCTGCATTTTATTTAATGTGTCAGTGCAGGTACACTCAATCTGGCTCTGGGGTGGCCACCTCCAGGTTTAACAGGAGACATTTGAGATACACAGCAGGGGAGTGACACACATCATACAAACTTAAAGAGCAGGTTCAACAGAGCAGTTGCTCTCGGAAAAGAAATGAAAAACCCTCCAAACAACAGCTTAATCACCAGTGCTTGCCAGGAGGACAAAACTCCAGCTGAAGGAATTCACTTGACAGCATTATAGCATGGAGGATACAAGCAGCTCTCTTAACGTGCCCAACAATTGCTTTCCTACATGGGATTAAAAAAAAAAAAGGCAGCTGCCTGCTTTCAGAAGTGTGCCCATCTGCTCGTGCCATGGCTGCTACAGCTGCGGTTGGAGAGGAGGGGAATAACAGGATGCTTCTGAGAGAACCAAAAGCAAGGACTTTATTTGTTCCTGTAGTTCCTACGGCAACCTGGAATACCTGCGGGTGGTTCTCCTGCAGAAGAGGCTCATGGTGCGTGGGCTCGGGGAAAAAGTCTTTGTTCTTTAGTCTGCAGACCGCATACCCTGGGGTACAGGAGAGGAACAAAGGCTGGAAGGGTGTTTTGGGGTAGCGGTGTTCCCCAGGCGACTTGGCAGTGTGATGAGCAGGATGCTCAGTGTGTGGGTATCAGGCACCTCAAGAACGCTGGGCTTGGGGAACTCCACAGATGGGTGCTAGAAGAACTGATTTCTGTGTTGTGTTGGGTGTAGAGAGGTGGGGAACAGTCTGTTGGGGTCCTCTTTGGTCAGTCTGTTGACATGATACATGAGGGTGTCACAACAAGGCCCAAGTGAAGCTGCTCATGGCAAGAAGTGCCATCATCCTCCTTTGCCTGCCTTCAGGGTTAGAGTTGGTGATGTTCAAACACCACCCCTCCTTCTTTTTATAGGATTACAGAATGGTTTGGATTGGAAGTGACCTTTAAACATCATCTAGTCCAACCCCCCTGCAAGGAGCAGGGACATCTTCAACTAGATCAGGTCGCTCAGAGCCCTGTCCAACCTCATCTTGAATGTTTCCAGGGATGGGGCATCTACCACCTCTCTGGGGAACCTGTTGTTTTTTCTCCAACAGATCAAGTTCCCAGCAATACGGAGACTGTCAAATAGGAAATTTTTAATCCAGCTGCCTTTTCTAGCAACATTTTTCACATTCTTGTGTTCCTTGTACCAAAATCCAGCAAATCTTTTGTGAATCCCTTGCAGGAGGAAAATTGCCCAGTAATTGGGGAAGGTAAGATGAAAGCTGAAACGAGAAACTCTAGATCAAAGCCACCTTGTCTGGTGTCTGGGACTGAAAAGTCAGACAGAGTTCATCTGCATGGGCTTGTAGCCATGTAAGAGCTTGGGATGTGGCACCAGTTGTCTTTTAGCTGGATTAAAAACCTTGCTGATTTGTTTCTGAAGAGAGAAGCAGGTAAATTTGGAGCGGTTCTCCTGTGCAGAATCTGGAGTGCTGTGGTCATGCTGGTACCAGCTGCTGGGCTCACTGGCCGGAGGTGACCTCCTTGTGGGGCCAGGGAGGAGTTATGGACAGAGACCGGAGTGTCGTGAAACCTTCCAGTAGTGGGAGGTTTCAGCAGTTTTGCATCTGCTTCGTATGGTGTGGGAGGGAGCCGAGGGGAGAAAGGTGGATGGTTCTCAACTTTTTGACCAGATGTTTCCTAAACAGGAAGAGGGAATTGGGATTTGGTAACAGTTAAGTCACCTGCTCGTTAACACAACCACAAATACCTGGATCTATCTGCTTATTTTACAGTTAGCTTGTCTGTTAGCATGGTCTATAGTAAAACCTCTTGTTGCTGTGTCCCTCCTAGCGATGACTTGAAATAGGGAAAAGAGCAGCTCTGGGCCAGTTTCGTGATTTTCTGCAGACTTTATTAATTTACACTATAGTAAATATTTTCACACTTAAATTTAGAATTTCACAGATAGTCTTCATTTAAATTTGGAACAATTTGGCAAGGCTGGTGGTTAAGAAAAATATTTTTTTCATTTTTTTCATTTTTTTTTTTTCTCCCTGTAGCAGAAAGTCTTTTCTATTTAAAATGTCTTAATAAAACCCATGAAAGACCTTTTGATGGAATTGGGAGGATCTTGGCCAACTGTTTTTGGTTTTGTTTGAAACCAGAAAATGGTCATTATGAACGGATTTCTGTCTTGAGAAATAGGGTTTGTATTGACAAAGGACTGCTGGGCTTAGGGTTTTTGCCCTGCTCTGAAGTTTGGGTGATGGAGTTCTCAGCTCCAGCTGGTTCTGTGAGCAGTAGATGTATCCGCAATAATATTTTCTGCTCATAATTGACTGGGGGAGAAGCTGTGCTGCTGGAGGTAGTCTCATTAAAAGACAAAATGAGGAGGTGGTTTAACCTAAATAGATCGATACTCTGCGCAATCCCAGTCCTCTGCTGAAGAACACATGCATGTAATAGCCTATTGTTATAACTTTGTGCAGTGGAAGCAAGACTTTAATTCATTTAAACAGCTTTCTGCTGTTGAAAATTTCTTTGGAAGGTTTCTCCTGCAGTGTTTGGAAGGGAAAGTGAGTGCTTGAGGTGTTTCGGAAAGAATCTAGATCTGCATTTAAGATGAGGAGGAAGCCTGCGTGGTACTCTTGGGACTGTCATTATCTACAATGATTTTGGGCATTGATCCCCAATTTGCTATGTTCAGAGTCAGAAAATGATTGAGTACTGGATTGTTTCAGTGTTCTGGGAATGGGTCCACGTGACTGGTTCTGTCTTGCTGAAGTAGGGGCTGTGGGCCATGGGGGCTGCTGAGTGGGAGGAAAAGCTGCTTCTGCATCTGCTCACTGGACCAACAAAACCTCCTGGTCTGAAGGCATCTTTGTCCTTACTGGTATTGCTGGTATCACTGAGCAACCAAACCGAATGCGTGTGTTTGTGTGTATAGGTAAGAGCATGTATTCCTCCCTCCTCACAACTTTGGGAGTACATCTGAGGAGAGCTTTGGCCCTTCAGTGAAAGCCATCAGGAACCTGAAACCTTGCAAGCTGGTACAGAAAAAAACATCAAGAGAGCACTGAATTTATTTGAAGTGTAACTTGACTTACACACGAATCTTCTCAAGCAACGAATGAAGTGTAAAGCGCTCTCGCTTTCCAAGAATTTCAAACCTGAAAGCGCTGCCTGTTTTTCAAGGAGCCACATTCCTTAAACAACCCAACTCCAAGAGCCTCTGGTAACCCTGTGTGGACACTTGGCAGGGTTCTCTCCGCCTCCTTGGAAAGCAAGTTGTGTGCTTGGAGAAAGAAACTTGAAGATAATTACATGAAGTACCTGTGGTGCTGCTTGCTTGTGAAGCAAAGGGCTCCAAAGATGATGAGGGGACTAGAACATGTCTCTTATGAGGAAAGGTTGGATGGGTCCTTTTAGTTTGGAGAAGACTGAGGAGGGAATCTGACCAATGCTTATAAATACTTAAAGGTTAGGTATTAGGAGGATGGGGCCAGTCTTTCTTCAGTGGTGCTCAGTGACAGGACAAGAGGTAACAGGCGCAAACTTGAATATGGGAAACTCCATCTAAACATGAGGAGGAACTTTTTTCCAGGGTGGCAGAGCCCTGGAAGAGGCTGCCCAGAGAGGTGGTGGAGTCTCCTTCTCTGGAGACATTCAAACCTACCTAGACAGGTTTCTGTGTCACCTGCTCTAGGAGGATCTGCTCCTGCAGGCTGTTGGACTGGATGATCTCCAGAGCTCCCTTCCAACCCCAAATCATGTTTTGATTCTGTGTTTGAATTGTAGAATATCTGGAGTTTTGCTGGATGAATTGGCTGCCCTTTTAGCTGGAGTCACATTTAGGTGAAACTGTTTGAATGACTTGGTCTTCCTGGCTATTTGGCTTTTAGATTTATAATGACTATTGAATGCAGGGTAGAGAAGGTTTTCTATTTCTTTGACTTTGCTTTTGAGTGTTGAGATAAATGCATCTGCTTTGGTGTGGATGCCCCCGTGGCACTGCTGGGTGGCCTGGATTGAGTACTGCCCATCAACAAGGCAATGCCTTGGTCCACTGTCACAGCTGAAGGCTACAAGCCAGACAAGAGCTCTTTGGGTTGCTTTTGGGTGCCTCTGGTTACAGCTTTGGTATTTCTGGGCTCTTACTATCATGGTGCCATTAACTTGCTATATGATCTTGCAGAAGGTGCTTGAATATGTAAAATGCGTGTTCCAAATGGCTTCGGTGCCACAACTGCCCAGTGGGTTCCCAGGGGGACCAGTGGCGTGTTTGCTGGGGTAATGCTTTCTCCTGAGCACCTCCACCCTAGCTCTGACCTTCCTTATCGTGAATGTGCATTACCTCTCTCTGATAGGAATTGCTGAGACCGAGTTTATATTCATGATTGAAGTCCACAACTGTTTAAAACTAAAAGTTTAAAAAAAACAATAATAGGTAGAGTCCCTTGGCCAGCCTGTAATTTTTGACAGTGAAAGAGCTTTCGCTGTGCCAGGCGGGCTCATGAATAAAGCAGCTGAGTGAGTCCACACTAGCAGGGGAAAATATGAATTTTTAATCAAGGAATCCTGTTAGCATATTTACGTATTGATTTATTGGTGCCATTAAGCCTTTGCATCAAGGCAGAAAACATCAGCGTTTTTGCTTTTTCCAATCTCCTCAGCTCTGTAAGGCTGGAGAGGAGGAGAAACAAAGGGAAGGATTTAGCTTCTATTTAAACTTGGCTGAATTAACATTATTGCTGCGTGCAACAGCTATAGTTAAAACGTGTTTGTACGCAGCCAGAGATGTTGTAGCAAAATTAAACGCTGCCAGCTTCTAGGATTTTACTGAGATTCTTCTAGTATTTAGGTTGATTTTATGCATTTAGATGGTGTTCCCTGAAAGCCCGGCTGCTGGATTTATGTGCTCAAGAGAATTACAGCTCTCTTAGTTGGGATTTTCTAAGTCCTGTTATTGGAAAGAAAAGCTAAATACTGAAAAAAATATATTTATAAAAACAAAGGGTTAATTATCAACGTGTATTTATTTTTCCTTTTTCTGAGCATTGTTCTCCTCTGCTTAAGGCTTCCACCTGGATTCCATCCCTCCTAGAAACTGATGGGAGCTTTGCCCTCACATTTGGTGATGTGAAGATAACTCTTTGAGCTGTTTTTCCCTCTCTCTTTTCTCTGCTTCGTGTTTGAAAGGGGTTTCTCCTCCTGGAACAGTGGATCCACATCATTCTGGTTCACGATGAGGGTAGATATGCTTCACCTTATGTTTAGGATATCTTTATGTCCACTGGGGAAGAATAAGGCACATGAATCACATTTGTTGCCTGAGTATGGTGTGTCTGATCTTCAGATGTGCTGTGGTTGGTTGTTCTGGGACCTCTGGGTGCCAGGGCAGTCCTTGCAGGGTGTGGGGACCATCAGATGGAAAGAGATGGTTCTGGGGCTGGAGACAGCATGGTTGTGCCAGAGCTGAGGACCACCAGCCCTACAGGGAGAGAGAATCACTCAGGTTGGAAAAGACCCTTGGGATCATCGAGTCCAACCATCAGCCCCACTCCCGTACACCAGATCCCCCAACACCACATCTAAACCACTCTGAAACACATTAAGGGATGGTGACATCCAAGCAAGATCTGAGTTATCTCTGCAGAGTGCTGGCTTTGCCTGGAAAGTAGTGGTTTCTCTGGTGGAACACTGGGCAGGACTCCCTCTGAGCTGTGCGGGTGGGCACCACTGCCCGGTGTGAAGGCAGAGGGCAGGCAGGATTGTAGCATTCCCTGCTTTAGGTATGTCTGGGGCAGGAAAAATAAAAAGCACTTTTCCTAATGAATCTTGCTGGTGTGATGATGATGATGATGTTGGTGACAGTGAGACAGTGGCTCCCGAGAATACAAAGTGATATGTGCCGGCAGATTGTTATGCTTTCAGGGTGATCTTCTGAAATCAAACCAACCCCTCATGTCTTCTGCCCAGAAGACATGCTGCTGCATTGAACTGTGGCTGCTGCCTTTGCATTCTCCTGCCCTGGGCAGGCTCTTGTGCAGCTTCCACCAACATCACCAAAGGGCTGCTTTAATTTTACCACCCTGAGCTTGTGACAGACTCAGCTGGGCTCGTGCTTCGAGGGGATAAAAGCTAATGCCAGGTCTGGTGTCTTGCCCCTTGCACATACCTGGTGCTGCCAGGGCTTTTAAAGTCTGCAGGAGAGGCTCCTTGTGTGTGGTCTCAGGCCAGAAGCAGTTTGCTTTTGGTGAAATACTTTCTGGATCAAAATCCTAGCAGGGAACAGCTCTGTGTTCCGCTCCTCTAAACAGCGAGAGGCTGTGGGGCTGATGCAAGCAGTCTCTTTTTGGGGAAAGAGGGATTAATTTTGTTTTAAAACAGTGTGGACTTTAATGTCATGAGACTCGAAGGATTTTCAGATGTTTTTCATCTGATGCCCACTTGGGAAGCAGGAGCTATGGATGGAGCCAGGCAGGGGGTTTTAACATGGTGGATTGTTATTACAGCAGTGGACCCACCTCTGTCCTGGAGATAAAAAGGAAGAGTGGAATAACCCACAGACCTTCTGTGAAGGGAGAGGGTCTTCTCAGAAAAGCTGATTTGAGTGTAAATGTGATCGGAGTTTACAGCATCTTCTCCCAGAGAGTTTAGTTTGAGCAGGCAGGTTGTGCTCAGGACTTGATTGCCTTTGGCCAGGGTTTGATGTAAAAAGGAGCTCAGAGGCCATGGGCTCTCTGAATGCTTTTCTTACCAAGTGCTGGTCCTTACAGCAGGTACCCCGTCCCAAAGGGTGCCCAGAAAACGTGTCTTCTGCCATGAAATCCTTTCCAGTGTCCGAAAACCACTTGGCACCTACCAAAAAGGAACAGGAGGCACAAACTTAATGTGCTTTAGGAGGAGACCCTTCAATCTTGAGTTGCTAGCCAGACCTCAAGGCTTCCTGAGATCCTGTGCATCCCAGGCTACACATGGAACACTCCAGCTAAAGAATTTTGCTCAAAGCACATGGAAGCAGACAAAGCCACAGGATGCAGTGATTCGGCTTGACTCCAGATTTCCATGTAGACCTCCGGACTGGGGGTTCTTCCAGTTCACCCCCACTACATACAAGGGATTTCATAGAATCATAGAATGGTTATAGTTGGAAGGGACCTTGAAGATCATTGAGTTCCAACCCCCCTACCATGGGCTGGGATCATCTCCCACTAGAGCAGGTTGCTCAAAGCCCCATCCAGCCTGGCCTTAAATACTTCCAGGATTTGAGTGACCTGAACCCACTGATCCCGAGTGGGGGGATGGCCAAGGTGAGCACCTCAACCCCAAACCCAGCCTGTCTCAGTGTACTCAGCACATGCAGGAGTGTGATTTGGGCTGACTGCTAAGTTTCATTAACCAGCCCATTTTACTTTTATCCTTCACACTAGTGGGCACACCAGGCAGGTGCTCTCTCATCTCCGTCCCAGGGGTGGTACAACCCCTGAGCATCCATGGGAAATACACCTCTGCCAATTTAATTTTGCCCAGAAGGGTCAATCACCAAGTTCTCCCACAGCCCTGGCTGTCACGTCCCTGCAGAGCTCGACACCAGATGCTCTCTGCAAATGGACTGTAACATCTGAAAGTCTGTAACCAAAGTTATTGAACTGACTTTGTGCCAAGATGGTACTTAAACTGCAACTAGAAGAGGGGAAAGGTAGGCTATTTTGCAGGTTCTAGTACTTTGTATAAGTCACGGAATCAGGGAAATGTCAGAGCTGGAAGGGACCTCTCGAGACCATCCAGTCCAACTCCCCCGCTCAAGCAGGATTGCCCAGAGCACATCCCTCAGGACTGCATCCAGGTGGGGCTGGAAGGTCTCCAGAGAAGGGGACTCCACACCCTCCCTGGGCAGCCTCTGCCAGGGTTCAGACACCCTCACCCCAAAGAACTTTCTCCTCAGATTCCAATGGAACTTCCCGTGTCCCAGCTTGTGCCCGTTGCCCCTCGTCCTGTCCCTGGGAACCACTGAGAAGAGTCCGGCTCCATCCTCCTTCAACCCATCCTTCTGATCCTTGTGATCTCCCCTCAGACTTCTCTTCTCCAGGCTCCAGAGTCCCAGCTCTCTCAGCCTTTGGGTAAGGATTTGAGAGATGGGATTTGCTGGTCTGCTGGGAAATGTGGAAGCAGTTCTCCTTTCACTCGACTGTGACCCAATTCCATCTCCTGTAAAGGTGGGAATAGCAAAAGGGACTTCCTCAGAGCAGGCTTTGGTGGTGATCCTCTGTGAAAAAGAGTATATAAGACTTAAAAGATGAAAGTCTTTTAAATATTTGATTTTATTTTCTTCTGTGTTCAGCTGATCCAAAAACAAAATAGGGAAATAATGAGAAAAATCAATATTTTCAAAAAGTAATAAAATATACATTTTTGGTAACTGTATAAATGGGAAAGAGAAAAAAATATTTCACTGTTCTACTGAATGAGATGTCAAGGTGTGCCTTTCTCGGAGAGGTGAGGAAGATGTGATACTTCCTCCTCAGCTCTTCCCAGTATGTTACTGACGGGAGATCAAGGCCTCTTTGTTATCTCCTAGACGTTCTCCTGAAATACCATAAAGGCAGTCAATGTCCTGCTAGAGTTTAGTCTTGAGATTGTCTTTTTAGGGGGGGGAAGCCAAGTGTCTCAAGCTCTAAGCTGACTACTACATTGGCCAACACTCCACAGGGCTGGATTATGGAGCCAGAGATATTGTCTCTGGGGCTTTCAGTAGGATGGGATTGGACTTCCCAGCAGGGAATTCTCTTAGAAACATAGTATAAATAATAATGACTATTTCTTAATCAGAAATGCAAAGCTTATGCTTGACCACAGCTCTGCATTTGGGGGCTTCAGGTATGAGTTAGGATTGGGCTGGAACCATTAAGTTCACACGGAGCCAGTATAACCCATTCTCCCGTTCTCCATCTGTGAAAGCTCTTCTCACTTTCTATACATGAAGATCAACTGTTGGGATATTGTGGTGATGTGGAGCTCCCAGAGAAGTGACCGATTTAACTGTCATTTGACTCTGGGACTGTTTTGTGAATAGAGTAAGTTGTCATTGATTTCACAGACTGCATCGGGAATAGCTTTTCTCAGCAAATTTGGGTTTTCTGCCCTTATACTTTCTTGTGCAAGGTCAGTCTGTCTGGGATGAAGAGCTCAGCAGGAGTTACTTGGTGCCTGGGAAAATGTGCTGGGTAAGGCAGGGCTCCGGGTGCTTATTGTGCACACTTTTAATTTTTTTTTTTGTTTCACTCCTAGTAATTTCTGTGTTCACTTAATCCAAAGAATAGGAACAGATAGAAATAAATCAACCATAAATAGCGTTGTTAATTAACAGAATTAGTGAGGAGAGAGTTGTGAAAAATCAGATGAAGGGTAAATAGAGTTCATCTCTTGAAGACAGCTGAGAGTTTTCCTCAATGCAAAAGCGCTTATCTAAGGGAAGATTATGCTTTAATTGCCCCAAATAAGTCGGGCTCTGCCATTGATTAGATTAAAGTGAGTAAACTGTAGGTCTACTATACATTTTGATTAAAAACATAGCAAAGCACTAATGGTCTGCGGTGTTTCAGCTTTGGCTGTATCTGTTAAATTAGATCCCTTCTTTATTGAACCCCACTCTGGCAACCTTTCTAAAGGATTACATGTGAGCCCATTAGTTGCTTGTTTTTCACATTGGTGGACAATGTGCTGAGCAAAGTCATGGCAGAATTTCTTCCTTGGAGATCCAGGGCAGTCGCCTCGGGGTTGCTACTCCTGTCAGAAGTGGCTGAAAGAAGAAATTTGTGTAAGTAGCAGAATGGCTCCTGGTTCAGAGGCAGAGAGTTGTTTTGCTGGTAAAAGAGTGGAGTAACTTGGAGTCGAAATGGGTTTCTAACAGGTTGAGAGCTCAAAGTGGTGTCTTTGCACAGCCAAGGAACCCTCACTGGAGATCTGTTGGCAGGACCAGTCCAGGTCTCATCCTGTGATTTGGTGCCCGGTTGGGTGCTGGTACATTGTAGGATGGTCTGAGACTTCACCTTTCTGTAGACGCTGCCCTTAAGGTCTCATTCGAAGCTCCAAAGTCAACAGATGAACACCCATAAAGGTATTTTGCGTGCCTTCAGGTCCTGGCAGAGGAGCTCTGATGAAGGCTGCTGTACAGCTCCTCTCTGGAGAGATGCTCGCCACCTGCAGCAGTAGCAGGAGGGAATTTGTCCCTGAGTCCCGTTTCCTCAGCTCCAGCGATGAGCAGGAGTGAGTTTGCATCATGGCAAATGCAACCACGGAGGAGCAGGTACGGAAGGGGATCTGGTGTGGAGGGTCAGTGCCTGGCACTGACATCCCACCCTCAGCAGCACCTTCCTGAGCGCAAGTCAAAGTCACCAGGAAGGCTGTATAGTTTAATTATTGGCTTACTGTAAAGGGGGTGTGTTCACATGTGGGTCTGTGGTGATAGAGGTGAACTGGTGTAGCCTTGCCTACAGGGAAGGCTGAGCTCTCTCCTCCCAGTACAGGACTGCAAGCGGAGAGGGTGATGATTCTGGGAGGAGAGCAAAGAGAATCATGATGTTTTGATCAGAAACCTGCAAACGAGGAGCTGAAATGTGAGATTTTTGGTTTGTTTGTTTGGTTTTTTTCTTTCTTTTTTTTTTTTTTCTTAGGTTCATTGCAGGACAACAGTCTCCATCAGGGCATTCGGTCCCTGCCACACACCGCCCAGCACTGTCCTATGGCAAAGGTCTTTGTCCTCCACTTTTGTGTTGCCCAAGAGGATTTAATCAGGTTGAGCAGTGTTTAATAGGCTATTTGAATAAGTTATTTAAACACGTGCTATTGCTGCCTGGCTTGTTTGGTCCTTGGCACACATTGAATTAGGGCTGTGGGCAGTGTGGAGTGGCAGAAAGTATTCTCCTTGCACCAGCTGGGAGAAGCTGAGGGCTCTGGATTGCAGATGTTTAAAATTCACCATCGGGGCATGGATTTAGTTTTCCAGTTTGCTGGCTGCTGGTAAGGGGCACACATGCCTGGGTGCATGGGAATCCCCTGATCCTTTTGCCCCATGAAATACTGATTTAGGTTGTGTTGCAGAAGCTGGAGGAGAGTGGGAGGTGGTGGGCAGCTGTGCTGTCAGCTTAAAGAAAAACGGGGGTAGGATTTGGGGGATTACTCGGTGTTTGACTTGTTCTGATTTGCGGCCTGTAAATCTCCCAAAACCGCAGAAACTCACTGAGCAGAGGCAGTCACTTTGGTGTAAACCAAATTTCACTTAACTGTGCGTTCGTTAATTTGGAATTCCAGATCTCGTCACTGATGCCAACCTGGTGATGTAGCAAACCTGGTAGAACCAGCATGACCTTCCCTTTCTTGGGGGCTGCCGGGTCTTTTTTTTTTTTGCTGCTGGGACTGTCATAGATCTCCCAGTAACTCCCCAGCTCTTGTGGGAGCCTCGCTGGCAAGGAAGTACTGTGGAGCCTTTACATGCTCCTTCACCTTCCCAAACCCACTGCTGCTGCCTTTGATTAGCCCTGTTTGAAGTCAGCAGCGTGGGCGATCCCCTCCGGTGATGTCCCATAGGCCAGGAGCTGGATGTTGGCAGGGTCCTAGGAGAGCTGCCGGGATGGGGACAGGCTGGGAGAAGGATGTCGGAGCAGGCAGGGCTTGGTTGACCGTTTTACAGTGGAGCTGGCTGGAGCTGAGCTGCTTCTGGTCTTTCAAAAAGCCCCAGCAGCAGGAGACCTTCACCTTGAGAGCAACCAGGCACAAGGGAACACAGGCCATGGCCAAGCTGCAGAAAGATGAAAGGTAATAAAAAAAGCATTTCTGGTCTCTGCAGCACATTGCAGGCAGAAGCAGGCTGCTTTCAAGTCCGTTGTTTCAAAACTTATCATCAACTGAATTAATAGACACGGCCGCCGTCTTGTGAACATCGGGAAGCGGTGGCCTAATGGGTCGCGCTGTCTGAGACACAAAAGCCCTTCTCTGCTGTTGGACAAGTCACGTAGGGCTTGGTTGTGGGAGGGAGTATCTTGTGCTTTGTTGGACCACAGCACAAGCATCTTCCTTGGCTTTACTGGGAGCTCAGGGCACTAATCTCCCCGCATGACAAAAGCCTTTTAGCTTCTGGGGTTGTTATAGGTGACAGCATTCACCCACCTGCCTCCACAGAGAGGTGACCATCGCATGAGTAGATGCCTGGGTAGAGACGTGGCTGTCACGTCTCAGGGATCCTGGCAACATCCTCGGTGCTGCATGAAAGGGAGGAGAAAGCCCCCACTCCTTGTTTAAATCCAGCTGTGCAGAGAGCCAACGTAGCCAGATGCTGAAGGACAACCTCTATGTGACCTGGGTGCTCCTGCTGAACGGTGGCATCAGGCACTGGGGAGGATGATGATGAAGCCAGGGTCATGTGGAAGAGGCTAGAAGGATGTTGTGGGGACTTCAGCTAGACTTTTAGTA
>VZRU01006719.1:314818-326807 GCA_013398155.1 Pedionomus torquatus | reverse complement strand
GGCCTGGAGGATTCTATGATTCTTTTCCAGCCTCTGTGCTGGCAGGCTGCAGCTCTCTGCCATCCTGCTCTGGCACCTCTGGCCACCAAGAGATGGGCACCCATCTCCATCTACACCCCAGCTTCCTGGTCTTCCACCCCTTCAGCAGTGATTTCCAATGCTGTTTTTCTCATCCCGCTGCTGTAGAAAACTTCTCTCAGCCCAGATCACAGCTTTCTTCCCTGGGCTGGTGGGATTTGGGAGTTTTCTACTGCTTGGGGTGTTGAGTTGTGTGTTAATTGTGCCTCGTAATGAGCTGGATGACTCTGTACGATGATTGTGACTGTTTTGATGCTTTGGATTACACCACGCAAAGAGGATAAATGTTATCCTGGGATGCTGTGAGGAAGATGATTTAACTTATTTCAAGGCTAAGTGCTTTTTGGCACCGCTTCCCATGGTGGTGAGGGTGGCGAGACGGCGGGAGTGCTGGCCAGAGAGGGCAGTGCACTGTGAATGATGCATTCCAATACTGAGGGGCTGCATCTCTCGAGCGTGAAAAATGCCTCTTGTCATGTCCTCAAATATTTATGGTGAAGCCTGAGGTATTTCCAGACCAGACAGGAAAGAGTAATGATCTTTCTTGAGGTTTACTCATCTGGCTGTGGTAGCCAAGCGGGGAGAGGCTCTACAGTGGCCAGTTTGACTGAAAGACAGAGAGAATGAGATGGGGTTGGAAGGGACCTCTGGAGATCATCTCATCCGACCTCATGTCACAGCAGGGTCACCCAGCACAGGTTGCACAGGAATGTATCCAGTCGGGTTTGGAATGTCTCCGGAGAAGGAGACTCCATCACCTCTCTGGATAGGCTCTGCCACCCTCACAGCAAAGAAGTCCCTCCACATGTTCAGATGGAACTTTTTATGTTCCAGTTTGTGCCTGTTACCTCTTGCCCTGTCACTGGGCACTACTGAAAAAAGACTGGCCCCATCTTCCTGACACCCATCTTTAAATATTTATAGGTGTTGATCAGATTCCCCCTTAGCCTCCTCTTCTCCAGACTAAAAGAACCCAACTCCCTCAACCTCTTCACATCAGAGAGATGTTGTAGTTCCCTCATCATCTTCATAACCCTTTGCTGTCCCCTCTTCAGCAGTTCCTTGTCCTTGAACTGGGGAGCCCAGAACTGGACCCAGTGCTCTAGATGGGGCCTCCCCAGAGCAGAGTAGAGGGGGAGGATGACCCCCCTCAAACTGCTGCCCACGGTCTTCTTGATCTGCCCTGCTTGAGCGTGACCGTAACATGGTCCAGACCTGCTCTGTCCTGAGATGTGTGACAAGAGCCTCTTGTTGTATGAGGCCACCTGATGTAAGAGCTGCAGGGGGACATTTTGAACAGATGTGTCATCTTTGTGACAACAGGAGCTTGGGAAAGGGACACAGCTACAGACTGTGCTGGGGAATGATGGTGTGGGTAAAAAAGGCTTCAGTTCTTTGCTGCTGCACCCTGTTCTGAGCAGCCTGTGATGTGGGGTGATGCTCCCTGGGCAGGGCCCATTAAACACTCTCACTGTGGTGAACTCAAATCTCCCAGGGAATACCTCTTTCCTTTCTGGCTGTCGTACCTTGGGTTGTGAAGGCTTTTGTGCTGTTAGAGCAGCTCCCTGGGAGGAAGCATGGTCCCATCCAGACCTCATTGTCTCGATGACTTGCTCTGCTGAGTTTCATGACATGTTTTCCCATCCTGAGGATTTTTGCCAGATTGAGATCATAAAACTTCAAACCTGCAAGACGTGCAGAGCCTGGAGGAGAATCAGGCTGATTAATTTGTCATAATGGCAGAGCGTTCTTCTGTCCTCCTTCTCCCTCATTACAGAGACAATCATTCATTTTCTCTGCAAATTTGTTCCAAGTTCACTGTTACCTGCTGTGATCTGACTTTGGCTGGTGTTAATTATTTGCAGCAGAAGAGCTGCATCATGAAAAGATGGGAGATACTGCTTGCTTTCTCATTGTGTTTACTCTTTCCCCAGCCTGAGCTTAAAAAGGAGGGGAAAGACAAGGCAAAAAAAGTATTTTCTTTCCGGTTTTTCCTTGCTCTTTACCCCCTTTTTTTTTAGCAAAGTCATCGTTGAGAACAAGAAATGTGGGAAAAGCACGCGTGTTTCTTGCAGAAGGGGTCTGCGAGCAATGGCTTTCCATGGAGCTTCATCTCACCAAGTTAAATGTCCTATCGAATGTGGATCCATTGCTTCTTTTGTGGATTTGGTTCATACAGGGGTGATGGGCTACCGTTATTTGCTGTGCCGTTAAGCCACAATGGAAATGAAAGCCTGTAATATAGGAATGATACACAGAGACCTAAATTTGAATTTCCTGGAGCCTCTGCTTTGACTTTGGGGTGCAGATTTGATGAACAGAGCCAGAGGTTCATCCAGCAATTGCAGTAGGCTGATACTATGAGATAAATGGTGCTTTTTAATTCCCTTTTCTCCCTTTGTTGTTCTCTCCTTTGAGCCAGGTTTGCCCAGCTGTGGCACTCACAGCATTTCGATTGGATTAGGTGGAATCAAAGTGAGATCGGCACAAGCTGAATGTAAAGACAAAAGGAAGGAAGATACACATAGAAGGCTTCACCTCTGTGCTGTTCCTCTTTTTCTTGCTAGAAATACAAGTTGTATCCCATATCTGGCTTGCGTTTGAAGCATCTTCCTGCTATGTTCAGTGATAAAAGTGACTGTGAAGCCTGGCTTGGTGCTGAGAGATCAATCCATCAGTGATACTTTCATCCTTTATCAGCTGGCTGAGGAGAGCTAATCCCACCCCACCCCCACCCCTTTAAAGCAATGAGGAGGAAGCAGAAGCAGCTCTAGCTGTGCAGGATTGATCAAGCTGGTCCTTACTCCTAAGCAGTGGATATTGGGGTGGGTTTAGCAGCTCAGCTTTGGGCTGTAAGTTCAGGCTCAGTCCGGGAGAGATGGATGTGGCTCCTCAGACCATGCCCAGTGTCATCTTGGCTGTAGCTCCAGGTGAGATGGAAACACCTCTAACACTGGGTGTCTTTGGGATTCCGTGCAGCTGGGGCAGATGATGAGCCACAGACCTTTGTCACCTTCAGCACTACGAAATCTCAGTCCTCTGTTAGGGTTTTCTTGTTTAATAACAAAGTTTAAAACTCTGACTTCTCAGCAAACCACCTTCATGAGCAGGGAAACAATATCTTAGAGGTACCAAATGTCATCAACGTGAAGGAACTCTTATTGATGGTTTTCCAGGTGAATCAGTTGCTTGGTTTCATCTTGTTCCAGCGCTTTCCAGCATGATGCCTCTGTGCCCCTGGGATGTGCTTTCTTTCATCTCCCTCAGATATTTTTTTCTTCCCTAAATGAAGTGCATTTCCATGCTTTTTCTTCTTGTCCCAGATGGGCTTTCCAATCAATACACTTTGCCTATGCTCAGTGTTGACCTGGACTTGACCTTTAGAGGTATTTAAAATTGGTGACTTACCAATACTCTGCGTGCATTCTATTAACATTCTTGTATCAGTTAAGTCAGAGGCAATGAATTATTTTCAGTTTTGCTTGTGGGTTTCTCTGAACTTGAGGATTTTGTCTGTGAATGAGAACAACCATACCTTGGCTCATCCCAAAGTCTTCCTGGGGCTTAATGTGATAAAGAAATCTGACACTATGGCAAAGAAACCTGTGTCCTTGCTGATCTCCTCTCATTGTGTTTGCAGCCCTTCTGGGGTGCAAGGAGTCAGCTATGGGCACACCTGAGCCAGGTCCTCTTGGGTTTGCATCTTCCCAGCTACTGGCCATGACTCCTCAGGTCCAGGCAGCTGGAAATTGCACTGCTTGTCTATTTATTTATTTTCAGATTTTTCTTTTCCAAGCCAAATTTGGTTCAACTCTCTGCCTTTTTAACTCACCAGCATCCACTTAGATGAGTGGACTGATGGGGATGATGCTCTCTCTTACTGTCCCCCATCCCTTCCCCTTGCCTCCTGTGTGCTGCCCTGAGTAGTTCAGCCCCTGCTGTGGCTGCTTTTCCTCCTCTCCGGGAGGAGATTTTCTGAGAGACACCAAAGGTTGAGTGCCTTTGAGGTGGCAGCTCTGCAGGATGTCATCCCTGCAGGACAGTCCTTCTCCTGCTGCTGCCTCCCTGGCAGCCCCTTTCAGGCTCTCGGCACCATCTTGTGGGGTTATGGTGCATCCTTTGATCTCTAAGAGAGTTGAAAGAGTCACTGGTGCTGCTGTTGATGGTGGATCTCTAATGACAATGCATCCTGCTGAGGGAAAATACTTCAGGAATTGAGGGAAGGTGGTGTCTGCTGTCCCTGCTCAGATTCTGAGCTTTGCTTGTTGTGCTTCAGATAACCCTCTCCCTATCTGGTGTCCTGTCTGCCTCCCCCTGCGCTGCCCCACATCACCACAGCACCCACAAGAGGGTGAGGACACACAGTGTGTCCCCAGGCTCTTCCCATGTCAGCATCCAGGGCACCGAGCATCTGCTTTTCTCTCTTTCCACTCTCCACCGAGCTCCTGCTCACTCTCTAGGGACACTTGCTCTTGCTTTCTGCTCGGACTCTGTCACTGTCTTTGTCTCTCAAAGAACAGGATTGCAGAGGATAAAACACACATTTAGTGCAGCCAAGGCTTTGTGTCCTCAAGTTGTATAAACAGTTACAGTCACAAAGGCATTGGGCTTTTTTTGTGCAGAGGCTTCCCCTTACAAAGGATTTACTGTTCTCCGGGAAGACAAAAGACAGAGACATGAACCTGCAGAGCGAATGCATTGCCTGGAGCAAGAATCTGCTTTCTTATAAACGCGTGGATGCTGATGTGGTTGGCAAATGAAATGTTAGGAGTGTTAACTGGATCAGCCCCTGGTGAAGCAAGACACGAGGGGCTTGGTGGGACTGCTGGTGTGAGGAAGCAAGCTCAGTCACACGAGTGGTGGAGGACCTGCAGCATGGCAGGAGCACGAGGAGAGTTGGCTCATCGGGAATCTGCCTGCCAAGTTGTTGAAACTGGCTTCACCGAAGAAATCAGGATTTTGTTGGATTAGGACAAGGTGTCAAATGCCAGCAGAAGAAATGCAGAAGAAGAGACATGAGGAGGAAAGAAAAAAAATAATCCCTGAAAGCTCTTTCTCTATTTTATTTCCTTGGTTGATTAATCAAAATCATAGAATCATAGAATGGTTAGAGTTGGAAGGGACCTTAAAGCCCATCCAGTTCCAACCCCCTGCCCTGGGCAGGGACACCTCCCACCACACCAGGTNGGAGCCTTCTCTTCTCCAGGCTGAACAGCCCCAGCTCCCTCAGCCTGTCTTCACAGCAGAGGGGCTCCAGCCCTCTGAGCATCTTCCTTGCTGATTGCAAAAGGGTGGACTGAAGCCGAGAGGAATTTTTAACACCTCACCTCTCCTCACCAGGTAGCCCCCGAGTAGCACAACACTCGTGATTTCGTACTGCTCTTCGGGCATGTGTTTCCCACAGTGATGCTTCTCCTACTTGTGTGTCAGGCAGCCAGAGGAGTTGCTGTTTTCCATCTTCTCTCCCCAGCCTGTTCCTCCCTGCTCCCAAGTGACATGGGCTGCTGTCAATATCAAGCCTCTTCTTGGGTACCACTCCATGGTCAGGCAACAAAGCTTACAAATGAAGCCTTTTCTCTTGGCCAATTTTGTTTCTCCCCTGGAGAATTCATTTTGGCTTGGGAGTAACTCAGTCAAACATCTGCAGTCCTGGCTGGCTCCGTGGCCAGCAGCTCACCCACTTGAATTATCTGGCTCCTCTCCATTCTTGAGGGCTGCGTTTCTCCAGGCAGGACTCTCTCCCTGGATGTCACGGGCCATCCAGGCTCAGCTGTGTGCCTTCCTTTGATGTACTTGGACTGGAGATGAAGTCAAATGGAGTCCATCCTTAAACTGTTTGTTGGGCTTTTTTGGGGGGTTGTTTTTTGGTTTTTGTTTTTGCCTTTTTTTTTTCTCCCTAGACTTAAAAATTTTAAAGTTCTTTTCAGGAGCTTGGTGTTTCAGGTCCTTGGTGGAGTCCTGAGTTCCGTGCTGCTTTTTACTTGCTCTGAACAGTGCTTTAGGTTTAGTAGAGGAAGGCTGTTCTCCCCCTTTAAGGTCTGACATTTCATGAGCTGGTGTGTAGGTATTGTTCTGAATGAGGAGCTAATTGCCTATGGCGTTATCATGAGTGCTATTAGTGGTAGCAATGACAGTGATGCTATATCATCTCTTTCTGCCTCTTCCCCATGAGTGGGAAGGGTTTCTCTCTGCTTTCTAAGTGGAAAACCTGAATTGCAGAGGTTTAATGGTGTGATCAGTCTCGCAGCTGGCCTGCTGCTGCTGGCCCTGGGAGGACGCTGTGAAACCCAAGACCAGGAGGTGCATTACGTGATGCTCCATCTCATCTATCTGCTGTCTTATAGGAAAGTTAATCAGAGACTCAGGGGATGAAGATTGTGGTTTTTGTTTTATTTTTTTTTTTCCTTTTTGGTTGCTGTGACAGTATTTTTATTTTAAGACCGGCACGGATAAAATACTTGTAAGAATTTCATTGGTTTATAATCTGTTATTGACCCTGGTGGTTACTCATGAATCGACCTTGTCTCTTTTGTGGCCGGGGGGGCTTTGAATTTCCCTGAAGTGGCTATTCCAGGGTATATTTACAAGGAGATTTATTTTACTCTTCCACCCACCAAGGTGATAAGCAACCATCATCCATTTTCCTCGTGACTCTAAGCACCAGCCACTCTTGAGAAGAAAAATGTGAGGCATCAAGCTTGCCGGCATGGCATGTGGTTTCCATGATGGATGCCCTTCCTTTGCTTTCTGTTTGTTCCCCCTGTCTCTAGAGAATCCGTTATTCACAACTGTCATGTTGTAACTAAAATGCGTTGTAGTCATCTACCCAGGCAGAGCTCGGCATCTTCCAAAGCGACGTCTCCTGTTGCTGAGCTGCATGTAGGAGTAGAGACCTTTCATCTTCCCACTTCCTAATGCCTCTCCAGACAGTGCTGAGAGATTTGGGGGACATCTAGGGCACGTGGCGGCTCATGAGAACCAAGTATGAGAATCGATGAACATTTTTCAACGTTCCTCATTCCAGAATTGGCCAAACTGTGGAGGACAGCTGTGAAGAAAGTCCTGGAGGTAAAAGTGGGTGATAGACAGCATATTACCTCCTCAGATTTCCTTTCTGGTGATTTGGGAGATTTTTGCAAGTTGGTGTCATAAATAGCAATTATGCTGAATAAAAGCAGAAACTTATTTACTGCTCCCAAACCCTCCCATGGGAATTTTTTGTGTTTTTGTTTAAAACTGGCAAGAAGACTTCAGCTGAAATATTTTTAGATTAAATATGGCCTTTTGATAGAAATTTTCCCCTTTTCTTTGAATATGTTCTGAAATGTTTTTTGAAAAGCTCTCAAACAGAAAATCTGGGAGGTTTCCAGTTGCTGCAATTGGGGAATATTTCAGTTCCTCAATGATGATGAACACAGTGGAGGAGAGACACATGCATGCTTTTATTAATACATTTCCTAATGAGAAACACAGTCTTTTGACAAGTTCCAGCATCATCAAACCTCTCCTATCTATCCTGGAGGTAGCAGAAGGAACAAATGGCTCATTCCTCTGCCAGGAAGACCATACGTTGAAAACCTCCAGACTTCAACCCGGACTATTTTGCTACAGCTCTGTAGCACTCAGAAGACACTGCATGAGCAGAGACTCAAGGTACGTCTCGTCCTGAAAGTTCTCTTCTCAGCTTCTGTGGAAGATCTGCCACCTCCAGAGAGCAGGAGGAGGAAGGTGGCTTTGACCTCACCAATGTTCCTCACTGCTGCCTTGCAACAAGTGTGCGTGGCTGTACAGAAGCCACTTCAGATTTGCAACTTTGCAAAGTTTTTCACTCATTTTCTTAGATGTTTAAAGTTTGGATTAAAGGGACCAGTTCTCGGTAGCTTTTACTTTCCTTAGGCCAGATTGGAGCTGGCAGAGGATGAAAGGCTTTTGCAAGGGAAGTTCTCCCTTGCCTGCTCCTGAAGGGCAAGGGAGCGGTGCCATGGCTCATCTGCCGTCCTTCCTGCCCACCATGGTCCTTCATGGAACTCCCCACTGCGTCTTGCCTCCTGCTCCCATCCGGCTCGGCTCAGCTCTGGGAAATCTGCGGTGACATGAGCCTGGAACACGGAAAGCATGGCCCCTTCCACGTCTGGCAGTTTATAAATGCATGTTGTCACCTTGTGCTGTCTGATCTCATTCCTCCCCCTCCAGAGAGAAATCAAAACTGAGAGGAGGTCCCTGGCCCCGACCAGCAGGCGCTGAACCAGAAATGAGAACATTAAAAAGGAAGAGGGAGAAAATCGGCCACCCAGCTGATGCGGGCAGGATCCTGAATCACCCGGCAGACACGTGCCGAATGCCAAGGAGGGAGCTGTCACTTCAGAGCGATGTTTCGGCTCCCTCCGTTCCAAGGATGGGGTCACGGGCTGTGCTGGCAGGTGGGGGACAGGAGAAGGGGAGTCAGGAGACTGAGGATGCACTGCCAAAAATCAAGATAACAGCTCAGCTGATGGCAGCTCTCACATTGGTGGCTGGTACCGGCGTGTGTTGCAGTGCTGAGCCAAGTTCTCCCCGCAGTCCCTTCTCTGCAGGTCGGTCAGTCCTGCCAAATGAAGCAGAAGCATCAGCTTTGAAGGGTAAAGTGTAAACTGTGAATTTAAAGCCACCTCTGCCACTTGCAACTCCTTTTCTTCCCATTCTTCCACCTTCCTCCTCTCTCCTGCACCTTGCTGGCTTCTGAGGAGCACTGTGAACAGGTGATTGAGTGGGATTTTAGTAAAGAATAATGGTTAATTAAAGGTTTGCAGCAATTAACAGTTAACTGAAGATTTGAAGGACACAGCAGAGTTAAGATACCAAGTGAGTGAGCCACTGGTATACATGAGGGACAAAAGCCAAATCCCTCATTTAACAACGTAGATGAAGCGATTGTGAGAGTCATTCCAGGGGTTGCAGAGGATGGTTCATAGAACCCTAAATCGTAGATAGGCAGGTACATCTCCAGGCTGGGTCATCAGAAGCTTCCCAGTCATGACACAACTTACCCTGGGGGAAAACCCAGTTTGGGTGTCTTGGGGGTGGTGGTTGCACTATCGTCTTGGCATCATTTCAAACTGGGCAGTAGGATGTGCTTGGACAAGGCTTTTTCAGTGGTGGAAGAATCTTACTTTCTGACTCCCCTGTACGGTTCTGTTCTAGTGATTTGATGTCAAAATATTTGCTTTCCATGTGATTTTAGCACATAGCAGGATGCAGCTCTTTGCTGTGAGGGTGGTGAGACCCTGGCCCAGGTTGCCCAGAGAAGCTGTGGCTGCCCCATCCATGCAGGGGTTCAAGGCCAGGCTGGATGGGGCTTGGAGCAACCTGGTGTGGTGGGAGGTGTCCCTGCCCAGGGCAGGGGGTTGGAACTGGATGGGCTTTAAGGTCCCTTCTAAGACAAACCATTTGATGATTCTATTCTTGCCCTCAACTCTGAGCATCTGGAGTATTTCACCTTAGCCCCATCCTCACTTGTAGCTCTCGCTTGTCTTGTGTTTGTTGAAGTCAGCTTAAGTCTGAGAAAACTCAGAGAAAGGCTGACAGGGATGAGCGGATTATCTTCCAAGACAGAGAGGTTGCTAGTGTGTCTGTGCCGTACTATTGTGCTTCTAGAGGAAATTCTGCTGTGCTGGGAGTTATGCAGAAGGGTGGAGGACAGGTTTTAGTCTTGGAGTTAATAACTTGTGCTGGCTGGCCGGGCAGGTATCTGTGGCTGTGCAGTGGGGATACGGTGTGGCCCCACAGCAAAGCTGTGTGTGCATGGTGTCCCCAAGTCCCCCCACAATGTCCCCAAGTCCACCTGGCCCCCTATGACCCCAAATAGTCCCTCAATCCCTATTGACAGTGGCAGGCTGCCTGGTGGCTGCCATGTGAGGGCCTCTGGGCTGCTGCCTGGAGGCTGTTTGAGCGGTACCCGAACCGGGCCATTTTAGCCCTTTGCACCCATTACACCCGAAGGCCGGGAGGTGCCTTTGGGTTCCGGGAAGGTGGAGGTTTAGGACCCCTCTTGGAACTTTTGAGGGCTGAAAGGCCTCCTCAACCTGACCCTCAGCATCTTAGACAACAGCCGCAGTTCACAGCCCCCTTTCAGGATGAGAGAGGCAGAGAGACAACCGAGCCACAACCCAAAGCGGTGACTCCTTTTAGATGCTGTAGTTTCCCCTCTCTGCTGCTGTCATCAACTTCGCCACCTCCGTGGATACAATCTGAAAGACGAAAGAGGGGCTGCATGTTATCCCTGGCTGCCTGTGACGTGTTCTTTCTCATTCTTCTCTCTCCGCAGTGAATTTGCCAAAGAACGAGAAAGGGTAGAGAACCGTCGAGCTTTCCTGAAGCTCCGTAGGCAGCAGCAAATTGAACGGGAACTCAACGGCTATTTGGAGTGGATCTTCAAAGCAGGTAAGGCGAGAGATCTGATGGTGATTCAGTGTGTTTTGTGGCAGGTAGAGTTTGGTGAATGGAGAGGACAAGGGTCCCAGGACTAGTCCTGGCTGTTGGTGGCCGTGGAGGTGACCCAAGACCAGAAAGCACCCAGCCAGCACCAGCTGGTTTTGGTGGGCTTGTTTCTGAACAGTCACACTGAAGTTATTGCAAAAGGTCTCAGTTTGGTTAAGAAGAAATAAAGGAGCTAGGCCAACTTTATTGCCGAGATCAAAGCAGTTGTCCTAATACAGTATAATGTAGAATACAGTGCCCAAAGTCTCTGAAGTGGGGAAACTGCTCCTGTATATGAGTCATTTAAATTTTATTTACTTTCCACCACAGCTCTTTTATAAGCCTCTCTTGTTATGATGGTAAAATACACTGGAGTGTCATTTTTATGAGCTTCAGAGATCACTTTCGTGAAACTCACCCCGACACATATTAACATTGCTTTATAACTGTTGTAACTGAATATTGCACTTCATTGCAAGCCATGAGCAACTTTAATGAGGGCCCAAATGCACTAATTCAACAAAAAAAATACCGTGCTTTTCTTTTCCCTGTTGTCAGACAAGAAGGATTACCAATAACCTTTCTGCATTACAGAGTAGCTGATACATGTACCGACACAAACCACAATGCGATTCATTCATGTAGTGACGAGAAAACTTCTGGGGCTAATTTGCTTCCTTGCTTGCTTTTCTGAGCAGCTGAAACAGCTGAGTAAGGTGAAAGTGCCTTTTGAAACGATGGGGGGAAAAAGCAGCACTTGTTTCTCAGATTTTTTGGGAGCCTTTCTAGACAGGTCAGCTTCATCCTTACCCTTTAGAAGTGGGGAAACTGAGGTCCAACACTCCACAGTGACTTTTCTGACATACGCAACAGACCAGTGGCAGTGCTGTCACTCGCTGGTGCTCCCAAACCATGGTCTGGCACTGGACTAAAAGACCCATCTTCATTCCTTGTTTTGAAATCCATCCTGATGAGCTAAAATGTACTTGTGCAAGTGACTATGGTGACAGCAACTCCCAGCAGTGCTGCACAGGCATAACCTGTGTATGTGGGGTGGCCCACACATCCTGGTGCCATTCTGTGTATCAAGAGCTCTTTTCCAGGATTCATGGCTTCTGTTTTATGTGCCTAATCTGGGTGCCAGTATTTGGAAGAGCATCTGGGGAGGAAGAATTCTGGACACCAATATAGGTTAGGAGTGGACCTGCTGGAAAGCAATTCTGAGGAGAAGGATCTGGGGGTCCTAGCAGACAGTAAACTATCCATGAGCCAGCAATGTGCCCTGGTGGCCAAGAGGCCAGTGGAATCCTGGGCCGTGTAGGGAAGAGTGTGGCCAGGAGGTTGAGGGAGGTCATTTTCCCTCTCTGCTCTGCACCGGGGAGGCCACCACTGGAATCCTGCCTCCAGCTCTGGGCTCCCCAGTTCAAGAGAGACAGGGAACTGCTGGAGAGAGTCC
>VZRU01006719.1:297980-314790 GCA_013398155.1 Pedionomus torquatus | reverse complement strand
TGCTCTGGGCAATCCTGCTTTAGCAGGGGAGTGGGACTGGATGGTCTCTAGAGGTCCCTTCCAACTCTGACAATTCCCTGGTTCCTGAGCCTGTAAGACAATTATCCAGACCCCTCTGTCAGCCAGTGTGCCCTCAGAGCGGGGCTCTGCCCTGACAGCGCTGGGGGTGGCTGCGGTGCCTGGGGTTGGGCATGAGCTCTGGCAACCTGGTAGACAGGGAAAAGACTGAAGCACTGATATGGTGGCTTAAACCCATTATTTCCCATGGCACTGGACAGAGTGACAACTGGGTGCCAGTTGTATTGACAAACTTTTATTCACTGTGACTGTTCCACAGCAACTGTCCTCAATTAGGTAACCACTTCTGGCTGTGGTGCTGTAGGATTCAAAAAAAAAAAAAAAAACAAACCCAAAAAACCCACTTTCCTTTCCATTTATACTTTATTTTCCTATTTTTTTTTACAGTGTTTGTGCTACCTCAAATTGAAATTAATTAATGGTCCATCCAGTGTGTGGGGCAGTGTGTGCCGTGGTTCTGCCTTGGCTCTTGTGCCATCTTGTTTTTAAGGCTCTCGTGATTTCTCGCTCTCTAAATCCTGGTTTCCTCATCGGTAAAGTAATGATGAGAATTCCCTCGTAGGGCCGTGGGTTGCTTCGCTTCATTTTGGTGACTGTTCTGTCAAAAAAAATGCCTCTGAGGAGGCCATTAGGTGGACTTGCCTGAATGTTGAGGTGGAGAAGTTATAAAAGATACAGGAATTTTCTGCCCCAACTTTGCATCCCTCTGGGAATGGCTGGTTGTTCTATTTCTGTGTTGCCAGTGCTGTCTAAATGCCACATCAGTATGTTGAAACTGCTGTAAAATGCCCATCTTTTTATTTTGTCTAATAACATGAGATCCAGAAGGTTTTCTGTAACAGAGGATTCTATGCAAAGTAGCTGAATCAGGGCATAATAAAAATATTCTGTAAGGCATTGTTGAAAATATAATAGGAATATAAGAAAAGCTTCCTAGTACAGCTGAATAATAATGATAATTAAAATCAGTTTAGCAGTGTTAGTAAATCTTTGAATACAAGAGGTAGCATGAAGGCTAACCAAAACAGAGAATGGAGTATTTAGAATTCAGTTTGAATTTTGGGATCTTGGCACTGATGGGGAGTTCCCATTTCTGTTTTAGAGGCCAGGATTTCAGCTATGAAAGGATCATGAATTTCCAACCTAGATTATTAGTCTCCCTCATCCAGGACTGTGTGTGGGACAACAGTCAAACTGCTTGAGCATGAGGAGGAAAGTGGCCAGGGAGGACAGTGACAGTCAGTCCAGCCTGTAGAGAAATCCCCTGCAGCAGCCCCAGAAGCAAGGTGTTATTGGTTGTCTGCATAAAAGAACGAACAAAAGCTCCTGGTATTCTGTTGTAATGTAACTCTGGAGGATTTCTTATTATTCACATGAATATCTAATTGTTTCTGAATCCTTCTAGCATCCTTGACCTCATTGAATCTTGTAGCAAGGAGTTCCACACGTTAACGGTTGGTTTGACTTTAGAAAACAAACCAACCAACCAACCAGTGTGTTCCGTCCTTGATGTTCAATATGTTCCCTTTCTGCAGTGAGAGGAGGAGCTCTGGAGTGCACTTCGTATTTCTTTTTATTACTTTTCTTTCTCTGATCTCTCTCCACCTTGTTTCATCTAACTTTTTCTGCTCTAAAGCATGCAGAACCAATCTGTTCAACCCTCTCCCTTCCCTTGGAAGGCTCTCTGGGCTTCTGATTTTTATAGTATCCTCCCTGAGCTTTCTGTTTGTTCATTTTTTTCCTCGTTTACATTTGAGGCAAGGTAGGATGAGTGGGAAGCTGCATTCCAGTGATTCATGAAGTGCCATCTTAATACTTAATCTAGTTGTTTTTTTTCTCTGCAATGTTTTACACGTTATGAGTCCTTCCTAGAGCTGGAAAGGAGGTTTCCTTTTCTCAGTAGCACTCAAGTTTTTACCTCAAGGGCTGTAACTGGTTTAAGATCAAGGAGAGTATTTAAATGACTGAAATCACTCCTCCATCTGTACACAGCCTCCCGTTTGTCAACAGTGATTTTAATTTAACATTGTGCTCATCGTTTATTGACCACTCTGGAGTGCCTTTCGTGTTTCTCACAGCCTTCTCTATTTGTAATCTGAATGATGTTATATTATCTCTTGCTGTACATGTTGCATTGAAAAGGTAAAATTTAGGGGTTGTTTACTATCAACCTTTTTTTTAAATACTGAAATTGTAAACTGTTCACTCCTCCAGAAGAAAATAATAGGTCTTTGTTTTCTACTCTTTAAGTGCTGTCTGACGCGAGCATGTTCCAGACTTGATCTAACGACTTTTCTTATGTTTCTGTTGTAAGAATGAAACTTCTTTAATAGCCTGGCTCTTGAGTAAGTGACTTTTACATTTTTCTTTTTTTCTGTGCTCTTAATAAGAGTATGGAAAGCACAAAAATATTAAAGAGTGCTTGTGAAGTTTTCAAGGAGGTACCTTGGCACAGCTGAAAGGCTCTGGTGCCAGCTCAGTATTGATAAATCACCAGGAGTTCAGCTGTGGGTTAAACCCGAAGCAAGCATAGGTCAGGCTGTTTTAAATGTGGGTTGTTTAATATAGTCAGCAGCATATCTGAGGGATTTCTACCACGGTGTTTGAACAGTGACAGCCTTCATGTGCAAATACTTGTGTGAGTTATACTTCATACAGGAAGCCTTAATTGATGAAGTGCTTAACAAATGCTGCCTTAACCAATGGGTTGGGGAACGAAAGAGAGAATTATAATGCTGATAATTTGCTGAAATGATGAATTTAGACATGCGTGACTTGAGAGAAAGAAATCAACCCACGGTCTGACCAATTTCCTTAGATTTTAAATTGACTTTCTTCACTCAGGATTGTACAGAGACCAGCTATGAAGTTTCTAGCTTTATGTATTTCTCAGGTGTACAGTGAAGAATGAATACATAGAGGGTAGTCAGGAGGGTTGAATATTTTCAAATAAGCTACTAGGTGATTCCATGTGAAATTCCTGTGTCATGAGGCCAAGACTAAGCAAGAAAAATTTAGCTCAGTAGAGTCTTTTGGAGGTTGTCAAGAAGAAATGTTGTGCTGCCTGAAATGACTTATAAATCTGTAGGTGTCTTCAAATCTGTAAGATTTTGAGACTTACAAAACTAATGTGAGTTACAGGCTAGAAGCAGTGATCAAATCCTATCAGTTCTTGCATCTCACAGAATTTAGGCAAAAACACTTGTATGCTAATTGTCGTGTCAAGCTCATATCTGTACCATGTAGAAACGAGTTGTATGGAACAGTTAGAAACAGACCTGTAATCTTGAATCTTGAAGAATGAAGTCAACTGTCTGTTTTTTAGTAAATTCTTTAGAGGAACCAACTCTCCCCATCCCAGGGAGTCAGATGAAATCGGTGTAAAAAGCAATGCTCCGCATTGTGTTGTTCCTCTAAGCATGAGACAACGGTTCTCTTCCCCAAACGCTGCCTCTTCAGTTCAACCATAGGATTATAGAATGGTTTGAGTTCAAACTGGATGGTCTTTAGGGTTCCTTCCAACTCCCTGCCCTGGGCAGGGACACCTCCCACCAGGCCAGGTTGCTCCAAGCCCCGTCAAATAAAGTCATGTTGGTGAGGAGCAAACCCTGCTTTGTCCTACCCGCTGTGAACTGGGCCAGGCTCTGCTCCTGGGTTCCTGTCTTTGTTGGGCCCTTCCAAGGCAAGCAGCACGTCAATTTGAAATTGTGCCGTTCAGAGGAATTAAAAACGTGGTGAAGCCAAGCGATGTAATCCATGCAAATGATTTCGCCACCGCTACTTTCTCCGGTAAACTTGAAACTGTAGCCCCTCTTAGGCTGTCATGCTGCATTTCCAACGGGGAGTGGAGAACTCAAAAGTTCTCTGCACAGAGTAAAGCGCTTATAAGCCCACAAATATTCTTTTGAAGATGTTTCTCTTATCTTACAAGGACATGCATCGTTTTGAAAACACTTTGCCCAGAGACTGGAAGTCTTTCAGTTCAGGGCTAATCAAGTTGCACGTCTTTTGCATTTTAATTCTTTCCAAGTCCATCTCTTTCACACAGCACTGATTCCGAGGATTTCTTTTGTCCTGGAGGATGCAGGCTTCGGGAGTGGGTTTTAACCTCTCTCTTCCAGCTCACTGTAACTTGAATACTATCCCTTGGCATGACACAGCTTTGTGAATCTCAGTGTTCAGCTTTCTCTAGAAGAAACAGAGCAACAAGCCCCTTGACACAGCTGGGAAAAAACACCTCCCTCAATGAAAAAGGGCAGCAACGTGTGTGAGATGGCACAGGAGGATAATTGCCAGAGAGACAAACTGGAGTCCCCCATCACAGTGTGACTGCTTCTTTTAAGGATCGTGTTTTTATTCACTTTTTCTATTTAGTGAAGCTTCAGCAGTCACATTCAGTTATTCTTCCTTTTTCAAAAACTTCTGTCTCCTGTAGAACGTGAGTGATTTCCTGTAATCTGCTCATCTTTTGAGCCCACGGTATCCTACCTCCCCACGCCAGAGAGAAAGAGAAGGGGCACCGTGTTTCTCTGTGGCGTTGCCTGTTTTGTTCACGTCCCAGTTCCTCAGTGTAAGGTTTGCCTTTATTTCCAGTCCTGTAACACGCCGTGTGTTGTCAGTACTTAATGCCAGCAATGAATCTTACTGCTGAGACACCTCTCACTCAGATATCCTAGCGAAGCCCTGGTGTCTTTGTTTGGAGGCTGGAAGTCCCTGATAAGATACTGTCCCTTTGTCCAGTATTTCTTCTAATGTAGAAGCGCTGCTGTTTGGGGGGGGGAGGGGGGCAGGTATTGGGGCATCCTAATTATCTTCTTCCAGTCTCTGTGTTCCAGTGATGACTAAGGGCAATGCAGCTTCTGATCCCTCTGCTTATGATTTAAAAAAACAATAAATCCTAGCAATGATGACTTTCCTGCTGAGCTGGCTTTCTAGCAGGCTGTAAAAACCATGTAAAGCCTCACGAGGTTTCATGTGATCCTTTGGCTTCCCAGAGGGTACAAGGCAGTTGGGAGCGATGAGCAAGGGAGAGAACTGGGAAGCAGCCGTGGAGGAAAGCCAGCTCGAGGGAATTGCAGCTGAAACCTGGGCTTTCTGTAAAGGGAAGAGTAAAACCGAGCCCTGCTGAGGCATGTCTATGGATGGAGATATGGCTGGGCATTGGGGGACATTTAGGATGGATATTAGGAAACATTTTTACACGGAAAGGATTGTCAAGCATTGACAAGCTGTTCAGGGAGGTAGTGGAATCGTTACCCCTGGAGTTTACTTAAAAGATCAGTAGAGGTGGTGTTGCAGGACATGGCTTTAGTGTTGGTTTTGTCAGTGTTAGGTTGATGATTGGACTCGATGATCTGCACGGTGCTTTTCAACCTGGACCTTTCTATGATGAACCCGGAGCCCTGAATTTGTAGCAAGGTCTCAGCGGGTTCGTGGAGTTGCTTCCAAAGAGGCTGTGCTTTGCAGGTGAAGATGTGTTGGCATCAAATTGTCACGCCTAACAAATTCTGCTGTCCCCTTGGCATTTATCGCTGGTTTCTGAAACCTCATTATGGCTAAACCTCTCATCAGTCTGCCTGTGGGGACACAGGTGGCTCTGGAAAATCAGATGGCATCTGTACCCCAGTGCGAATCCCCGTGATTATGTATTCATACACACAGTTCTCAGTTCTCAGAGAAGATCTGGGCACTCAGGACTGCTCTTCTCCAGCTGCCCAAAGGACAGTGGAGATTCATGACAAATTACTACAGGAACGTGAAAAATAAGAGAGCACTTGGAAAGAGGGGAAAAAGAAGGATTTCTTTTCCTACTCAGAGATATTTGATAGGAAGTAGAATCAAGATATTCCTCCTGCACTGATAAAAATGGAGTGCAGAACTGAACTTCTAGCTATGTAAGTAGGTTTTTTTTTCTTTCCTGGAACATTTAATTTTTTTTAACGAGACATGGTTTAAACCACCATCCCTCAGAGCACTGCCCAGTAACTGTGCTCTGCCTGGCTGAGATGTCCCTTCTGCAGCCACAGTTCGCTCGCATTACACCCATCTGGGTGTAGCTTTTGATTGTCTTCTGACCCTTGATAGCTCATGACTTTCACCACTGCTGTGGCAACGTGTCTGCTCATCACAGGAGCTTGTGTTAAGAGCATTTAATCCACCGAGGCTTTTGACGTAGTCTCCCACAGCATCCTCATAGGTAAGCTTAGGAAGTGTGAATTAGATGTATGGACAGTGAGGTGGATTGAAAATTGGCTGAAAGACAGAGCTCAGAGAGTTGTGATCAGTGGCACAGAATCTAGTTGGAGGTCCATAACAAATGGGGTCCCCCCAGGGGTCAGTACTGGGTCTTATAGGTCCAGTACTGGGAAGCGTAGGGTCCTGCACCTGGGGAAGAATAACGCCCTCTGCCAGGACAGGTTGAGTGTGACCTGCTGGAGAGCAGCTCTGAGGAAAAACACCTGGGAGTCCTGGTGGGCAACAGGATGCCTATGAGCCAGCAATATGCCCTTGTAGCCAAGAAGGCCAATGGCATCAGGGGGGCATCAAGAAGAGTGAGACCAGCAAGTGAAGGGAGGTCATTCTCCTTCTCTGCTCTGCCCTGAGGAGGCCCCACCTGGAGCACTGGGCTCCAGTTCTGGGCTCCCCAGTTCAAGAAAGACAGGGAATTACTGGAGAGGTGACATGAAGATGATGAAGGGACTAAAACATCTCTCTTATGAAGAAAGGTTGAGGGACTTGGGTCCTTTTAGTCAGGAGAAGGATAAGGTTGAGGGGGAATCTGATCAACACCTATAAATATTTAAAGGATGGGTGTCAGGAGGATGGGGCCAGAACTTTTCCATTGGTGCCCAGTGATAGGACAAGAGGTAAGAGGCATAAACCGGAACATAAGAAGCTCCATCTAAACATGTGGAGGGACTTCTTTCCCATGAGGGTGGCAGAGCCCTGGAAGAGGCTGCCCAGAGAGGTGGTGGAGTCTCTGTCGACATTCAAACCTACTAGACAAGTTTCTGCTTCACCTGCTCTATGAGGACCTGCTCCTGCAGGGGATTGGACTAGATCTCGAGAGGTCCCTTCCCAACCCCATAGCATTCTGTGATTCTGTAATCACCAAATGCTGTCTAAAAGTCAGCTTCTCTCTCCAAGACTGCCAGAAGAGCTCCTCAGGGATGGGTTTGCTTTCCTGCACTTGCTCTTTGTCGCTGAACCTAAAGGTACACTCCAAATGGTTGTAACTTTCCCTGCAATTTGATAGTATGTAGCATAGGGGGAAAAAACCCATATCTGGTCACGTAGAGGAGCACAAAATGAACCCTAAAATACTGATACCTGAACTAATCCCTGCGTCCAAACCAACACAGACACATCTGTATGGCACCATTGATGCTGCTGGTACTGGGAGCTAGACTCGTGTTTATGCGTAGTCCTGCACAGCCGTGTGAGTACATCACATTCAGATATGACAAAGCTTTTAAAATCCTGCTTCGTGAGCAATCTAAACTTTAAAAAAAAAAAAAAAAAAAAAAGGGAATCTATAGGAATACGTTTAATATATGAGTCTCTTGAACTCCTGTCAGCACCTGTTTGCTTTGTGTTTCTCATTTGCAGGCCTTTTGTCCAGCTGCCTTTGGGAAGATGTCTCTGTATCTAAACCATCTCTTCTACGTGTTTTAGGCTCGCCACATTCATTATTAATCCTTGTTAAACTCCTTCTGTGTTTTTAGCTCCGAAACACCAGCACGGCTTTTCCCAAGACAAGACTATGGAACAACTTTTTGGTTTGAGGTGCTTGTTTTGAACTATCAAAGAAGCCCGTTTCTGTTTTCTGACCTGTTTTAAGGAGCCTGGGAGAACACCCGAATTGTGTTTCTGAAACTTGTGGTGTTTCGGAAGGATTCTGTGCATTTTAAAGTTGCTGGCTCACCTGATGCTTTTTAACCCTCCCTGAGCACCCTTGCTCTCCTCCTCCACATCTTTGGTGCACTAGTTTGCATTTTCTTATTTCATTCTCCTCTTGGGTTTCAGTCTTCCTCAGTCCTGAGTATTACTTTTTTTTCAGCCTTCTCACTTTGTTGTCTAATTAATATATCGTTCACTCTCCCAGATGATTAATAAAGAGATTATATAAGGCTTGTCTGGTAGCGCTGGTCCCTCCAGTATTCTTCCAGACAGCTTTCAGCTACTCACTTTGATGTTTGGCTTGTGGTTTGTTTGTATTTTTTTCTTTTTTTTCTTTTCTTTTTTTTTTTTTTTTTCAGTTGGGCTGCCATCTAGGTTGGGNCTTTTTTTTCTTTTCTTTTTTTTTTTTTTTTTTGCAGTTGGCCTGCCATCTAGGTTGGCTTAAATGGACTTTAAAGCAAAATTTTGTGGGAGCACAGTGTCTGGTGATTTAATAAGATCCCAAATTACATCTATGCCAAGCGTGTGAAAGAATTTGTCATTTTTAATACTACAAGGAAGTGTGCAGTTTCCCAGCTGCCAGCTCGGTCTTTTGTTTGCTTTAGATTCTCCTTTAGAAGAAAATCCTTACATAGTTTTACAAGTGTGAGCTGCAATCTGTGGCTCAGGCTGTTTGAACCGTGTGGTTTCGAGCATTGGCACAGTGTGGTTTGGGCTGCAAATTGACTGGGGTGATGACATTTGCGCTGTGGAACCTCAGGAAATTTGCTTGTCTCCTATGCAAATAAAAATGAGTCCATTTTGAGGAGTTAGTGGGTTGGGTTTTTTTAGTGTTTTCTGAATTCTTTTACTGTAGGAAAGTAGCAATTTGTGTTTTGGAGGGGAGTTATACAGCAGTACCAACGGTAGTGATCTTGCACGTGTTGCACAACCTGAACAGCGCTACCCAGAACTGCCCTGTAGCTATTTTGCTGTGGATTTTATTTGGAAAAAGATTTGCTCTGATGGCTATTTTTTGACATTCTGTCCCCTGTGATGTGGCACAGCTGGCACGCAGCCGCCAGTCCTGTGTGTCTTTCCCTGTGCCGACAGACAGACTTTCCCCTGGGCTGGAATCCTGGTCCTACTGATAGAGATGAAAGAGCAGCAGTGGGTGTAGAGCATCTTTTGCTCCTCGGTGTCTCCAGCGGCAATGACATGAGGGCTCATCCTGTGGCTTGGGAAGCCCTGTGGTCCTGCTTCAGTCTGAAGGAAGGTTCTTGCTCTTCAGATGTCTGGATAAACTGGAGTGGGTGGTTCAGTTTGAAGAGGGAAATCATGGAGAAAGTGCTACAATCTTCCAGTGGCTTGTCTGGCCTCCTCCTCCTGTGCAAGAAGGGGAGAAACGTGGCTCTCTGAGCCATCCTTTCTCCACAGACTTGGTGTAACTGGGTGATACAATGGGGGTAAAGCTGACGGCAGCTGGGACAGATGCCTGCTGCATCCAGCTCAGCTGTTTTTAGAGCGGGGGGTATGATAAATCTGAGGTTGAACCTTACTCTTTTTCCCTTTCCAGAGGAGGTCATGCTGGCAGAAGAAGACAAGAACGCGGAAGAGAAATCTCCTCTGGACGGTAGGTCTTTTTGCTGTGCAGTTTTCCTCCTGTGATACATGAGAGGTTCACCTGCTGTACACTGACGTGACTTTCTGTTGTAACCAGGAGGGTGTGAGGAACACGCTCTTGCATGCACTCGGCAGAAGTCGGGCTACAGAGTCCCTTTTCCCATATCGGGTCTTTCTGAGGTTGCAGGTGGCTGATGAGCAGTTATGTGACACACCACTCTGGGATGGGGAACTGCCCTTGGGGTCGGTCGGTCCCTGCGCTGCCTGTGGGACCCCGCAGCGTGATGGGGATGCTCGCCAGCCTCTGCCCAGCATGGCTGGCTGTGTCTACCCTCAGGTTGTGATGAGGGTAGGCTGCCAAGCGGATGCCAGAAGAGAAATGCATTGACCGAGAGAAGGCAGGGCTCTAAACCGAGGTTTCCAACTGGATTTGACAAAAAGACTAAGACCCCTGTTACTTGTAAGCAGTAAGACATAACAGGGTGTGGTGATCCTATCTTCGGACGTGTGACCCTAGCCTTGCAGGACTGGCAGGAGGTACCAAGCTTCAGACACAGCGAGGCCACGGGGACTGCTCTCCCTGTCCCTCCAGACCCCATGAGCTCTTTAGGATGCGACAGCCAGTCAAAGTTCAGTTAAAAGATTCTTCCCTCTCCCTTTTCTGACCATCTTTCGTCCTCCCATGTCTCCTCCTTTCCCCTCCCCTCCCTTTTTCCTTCCTCTTTTTTTTTCTCCTCCCATTCACTGTCAGGGAGGGCCGCCTCGGAAGGGCCGATTCAACAAGGCACGGCACCGGCAGAGACTAGCAGCGGCAGCAGCTACAACAGTGAGTGGATTGCAAATCACCAGGGGCTTAGGCGGCACAGCGGGGCAGTGCTTCTCCCCCAGAGCCCTACTTGCCCAGGTCACCAGTGATGTTCTCCAACTGTTTTTTCTACCTTGTTCCCAGCCACATGGCTTCTTGGGGCACCAGATGCCCAACCGCTGGCCCACCTTGGCCAACCCGGTGACCTGCGCTTGGGGAGGGACTTGGGGATGGAAGAGCTGGGGCTGCAGAAGGTCAGGGCTGAGGTGTGCTTGGTAAATCTTTGTGTGTGGGGGTGTGTGTGTGTGTCTTTGCACTGGGGAAGTTTGTCCAGCACGTGGGTGCGGTCAGGACTTGTTTGTCTGGAGTTAGAACAAGTGTCTGGAAGAGTAGTCTGAAAAGTTGAGTGGTGTAAGCAAACTAGAGCCACAGAGTGAAGACCCGGGTGTTCTAAGGCTCCCTTTATACTGAGTAAGCTAAAGGAGCCTGGCAATGGTCCCAGTCTTGAAGCCAACTGCTATGGAGCAGCCCACATCTATGCTGGTAAATTATCTGAGTCTCCAAAACAGAGGGACGTTGCCTCCAAGGTGCCTGTAGAGATGGCATGACCTAATTGCCAAACACGCACAGGAGTTACCTGGGGGGGGGAAGATAAAGAAGGTGCTCAATTCATGCCAGGGAGCGTTGTAAAACTTTACTCCTAGGGCTGGTTATGTTCCAGTGCTGGGGATGGCCCTGGGCATGCTAGAGTATACTGGGGCAGATGCAGCCTGAGGGACCCAAAAGCTGGTATTGCTGGGACTGAGGAATTCAGCCTATGGCTGAGTGGGGAAGAAAAGGGGCAAAAGTGGTTATTTGCTAAAAATTGGATCCAGATCACAGGTTCAGAGCACCGTCTTCTCTTTGAGCCTCTCCAAACATGGGTGATGCTCTGGGTGTTTCCTTGAAAGGACGGAAGCACCAACGCTTGCCTTAGCTGTGGAGGAAGAAAAGCATCCATTTTTCTGTCAAGGCAGGGAAATTTGTGTAGAGTTGAGGGTATTTTCTGGTAGGAACCTACCCCCAGGGCAGTCACGGCAGAGTGAGTGGGGTTGCTGTGTGTGCCAGCTGAACAGTTTGTATCACCACACCGTGGGGTGTCTTACTGCTGATAGCAAATGGTGCTTAGTTTACTGTGTGTCTTGAAGCTGTGGCAAAACTGTGTCAACGTATTTTTTTCTGCTAGTTCTCAAGGTTTTTGCAGGTAGGTGGTCATGGGACCAGGGTCCACGCTGCTTCTGTGTTACCCCTTGTGCACTGGGTGAACGGTGCCGACCTCGCCGAGCCTTAGGCTGCAGTTCTCTTTCCCTCTCGAGCAAAACGGTGCTTGCCCTCCCCACAAAAGATGCTCTTGGACCAAGCGTGTTTTCAAAGAATTTATGCCATCCCCAGAGGGAAGGAATGGTACAGTGGGTGCTATTAAGAGTATATTTACTGATTTGTGGCAGTTGCCTTCGACGTAGCATTTTCTGCTCCTTAAGGCACGGTGTATCCGAGCACCGTAACTGCTGACTTCTTAATGGTGCACACTGTAAACAGCGTTAATGTTTTTAATGGATGGAAGCACTCATCTCATCACCCACTGGGGCTCAGAAAGACGGAGTGACCCTGCCCAGCCTTTTCTGCTGGGCTAAAAGGTCCAGCAGCTTCCGTGACTACCCCCAACCCTCCTGCATCGGCTGGGGCCGAGGGGAAGCATTGCAGACCTGTGCCGGCCAAACCTTTAAGGTTTGGAAGGCTAAATAAATGTATGGCCCTGGCATCAGAGCACACAAAACCCCGCAAGGTTGTAGGTTGTCTGGTTTACCCCAGCTTACCCTTAAGCTGGCATTGGGAAGTAAATGCTGGCCCCGGAGAGTGAAGGGAGGGAGAGAAAGAGTCCACTCTGAGTGCTCACAGGGCATTTTCTCTTTAATTTGCACGCAGTGTTGAAAAGAGCCGCAATAAAGAAGAGCAAAAATGACCTGATTCATGCTGAAGAAGGTGAGGACCATTTCACAGACATTTGCTCCGTTGGTGAGTACTGGCTTCGCATTCCCTGAGGTTTAGATCTCCACTTAAATGCGTTCATGTCGTGTTTCCTCCGAGCGGCTCCATGGCTCAAGGAGCTGCGGTTTCAAGAAGGAGAATTGTCCCTGCTCCTGCAGCAGCAGCACTCAACTTATCCTGAAGCAAACAGCTTTGTGGCTTCACTCTGCCCTGCGCTGCCCCGCTCAGCCATTGCATGCTGCACCCCTCAAAAGAACCCTGCTGAAATGCTTGGAGAATCCATACTGTGCTGGCCAGACTGCGATGCTGCTTGGAACATGCTCATTTATGCTAATGAAGCCCAAATAACGTCAAATGATGCTGCTGAGCCTCATCTGTTGCAGGGAGGAGAGGAAGTGGACACTTGGTCACACCTGCCACTAAGGCACAGTCTGTAGTTTTGCAGCCTTTATCGGATGAAAGGTCCCTGGGAAATGCTGGGCAGTGGCCCTGATTCTCTCATTCTTGCCTTAGAAGGTCAGGACGCAATTCTCCACATTTTTAAAGCTAGATATGGAGATACACACCTGTGTGGGTGCGGTGACCCGCATAGCTCCAACGCAGAGTGTGGCACTCCGTAGCGTAGCATCAATGGTGCAAATCTGGTATCTTCAGCTCTGGAGAATAAGCTGCGATCAGGCTACAGAGGTACTAGTTGTTCTGTTGTGAACAGAGAGCTAATTCCCTCTTGAGAGGTTGCCAGGTGGAGAGGCAGGTCTGGGGTTTGCCCAGCACCCGTCTAAGGCCAGCTCTTTGGGCATCAGCAGAAAGACTTTTCAACCATGGCTTTTTCCTTGCTGTCTGTGGAGACGTCTCCCCGACTGCTTTGGAGTCAGCTTATTCCTGTCCCTGGTGTTCGAGTCTCTGTTTTGTTTTGCTGCTGAAGCAGCAGATGTTCTCATTATCTTCCAAAGAAATGTCTTGGCACCCCGGTTACCACAAAGCGGCAAATCCTGGGTGCAGAAGAGTAGCAGCACAAACGGTACATTTGAGAGTTACATGTCCATAGATGCTTGTGAGGACGAGTGCCTCAAAGGCTCTTTGGAAATTTGGCATTAACATTTTAAGAGGTTACAGCTGCTGCCGGATTCTTGTTGGGCTGTTTTTGCCCCCCCTTCCTTTAAACCAAGACCTGGTTTCAGGAAATGAATGTTGCTCGGCATGTTGCTGACACCATCACCCACCGTTGAACTGCCACGATCCCCCGGGCTGCAGGTTTTGTGGCTAAAACGCTGACACGTCTGAGAGGTTTGTAGCTGAAAGAGGGCAAAAATGCAGCAACCGCGTGCATTTTTGTTTTGTTTGACTCTGGGCAGCTCAGATCCCTGCATGGATAACAAGGAATGGTCATTTTGGTAACATTTGTTCATGGTTGCAGTAATTATGAGGTCTTTGCATTCACATCCAAGTCCCTCCAGGCTCTGGGCACCCATGTCATGCAAACAGATCTTTGAATTCAGCCTTTCAGGTGGCAAGGGGTGATGGAGCATCTGGACTCATGGATAATCTGGTGCAGAGCTGGGAACTGTCTCAGGAGCATATGGCAGGGAAAAATAACAGCAGTGCTTCCCACCTTCTGCGAGTGGTTCACCCACTTGGGAAAAGTGTTTTTGATTTTTTGATTTGTGGAACAAGGCGGAAAAGAAGAGCTGGATACAGCAGATACTTCTGCAGGCTCCTGAAAAGGCTGAGACTCTGCATAATATAAACAATCAAATCATATGGGCAATTATGCATAAAGAATATGTTTTTGTGAAAAGGGTTTTTTGGACGGTTTCCTATGATGCCTTGCTGAAAGGAGCACAAAGACTGTGGAAGAACTAACGATGTAATTACTGAGTGCAAGGGGAAGATGCAGACCCGAGCGGCGGAGACTTTGACAGGTCTCTTGCCAGCCATTGGCTGAGTGCGTTGCACTTTAATTCAAACACAAGTACCTCAAAGAGATTTATAATTGCATTATAAAGCTCTGTAGCGGTAAACAGTTCCCAGTGTGTTCTCTGGAGGTGTTCTTAACTTTTATATTTTTCTTTCTTCCTAACTCTCAGCCTTTCTTTCTGCACTAGTAAACGTGCAGCATAAGAAGATGCTGGCTGCTTCTGGCTTCCCACCCTCTGTGCTGTACCAGCCACAGGACACTGTCTTGATTGCCAGACAGAGAGTTCTGCAGAGGTGGCTGCTTTCTACATTTAGATCGGTTTTAATGCTGCTGCTTTCCTTTTCTGGAAGATCAGCAGAGCTGGTGGCGAAGGGGACAAAAGGGCAGCAGACTATTCCCACGCAAACCTGGGAGTAGAGACTGGCTTGAATATCTGAGAGGTCTCGACCTGCTGAATGGTATTAACCACCCAGTGCAGCCTGTATCTCCACCTGTAGTTCATTTTGTTGTCTTAAAGCAATAGATGAGCACTATGAGTTATTATTATTTTTTCTAAACTACCGAAAGGCCGATTATCAAACTAACAGAGCACACAGAGCTTTTCCACTAGGAGCTTGTTGAAAGCCTGGTCAGGGCCAGCTCTGCCTGTTGGTATGTGGCCAGAAACGTGAAATGAAGCTGAGAGTTTGCCTTTCGGTGGAGGAGACGGCGCAGCACGCTCTTGTGGAGCCGTGAGGCTGGGAGAACCCAGCCCTGCTTCAACCTTTCAATGGGGCGCCGTGTTTGATGTTCTTGTAGGATGGAACAGGGTGAGGTTCCCACTCCTTCCAAGAGTTGAAAGGTGAGCGAGCACCCTCAGAAATTGGGCTGCCACAGCCAGAATGCTTTGGTTGTGTAAACTGGCCGTCTCCAACAGCAGCCCATGGTCTCAGAGTGCTTGGTCCAAGAGAAGACAATGTGGGTCCTGGTCAGCCTACCTGCTGGGAGGCTCTGTCCCACCACGGGAAAGGGCAATAACATATTACCTTGCCCCAAATCACCTTGAAACGTGGTTCACTACTGATTTCTGAGGTGTGCCAGCACAGCATGAAACAGGTAGTGGGCAGCCTGTGGTAATCGCAATTTGCTCTGCTTGCGTGTGTTTATGACCAACGTGTGCTGGTTTCTCCTGCCTCAGCACTGGCTGGAGATGGCCTTTTCATCTGTTTGAGCTGTGCCTGCTGCCACAGAGGGAGAGCTTCCGTGAGAAATCATTCCTTCCGTCAGCTTCCTGTTGTTAAAACATTTGACTCTTTTCCAGGGTTTCAGACCAGAGTGGAAATGTAGCTGATACAGGCAGAATTGATACAAATGAGTAGCTGTGCCCAAAATAACGATGCGTGGAGGCAGATTGAGCCCTCTGCTGTAGAAATGCATGAAGTCAGGGAGTAAAATAAGGGGACTTGTAAGGGCTGGATCTTTGCCTGGTCCTTGGAAGAGGGAAAATGGGGACCAGCTTTTCTGTCGCCAGCGACCCAGCTCCAAGACGATGTGCTCCACATCATGGGCAGAAATACCACTGTGGCCAGTACTTTCTATCCCTCCAGTCAACTGGTAACTCAGAAGTTATAAGTGAAATCTGAACCATTAAGGTTTCTTCAAAGGGTTGGAAGACCAGGTGGTGGAGGTGGCCGTCCATTCATGAAGTTTTAAGAGCCCAGCCTTCATCCCTCACAATGTCATTGCAAGCAAGATGCCCTTGCTCAGCCCATAGTGCGCCCAGCTTTCTGCTCAGCCGTGTTTCTGGTACTTGGGTCTGTGTGCCCAGGACCATCCTCTGGACTTTTCACTGCTGGGATGCGGTGTGGTGACTCTTCTTTCTGTCCTAGGGTCTCCTTTTGCCCGTGCCAGTTTGAAGAGTGGGAAGAATGAGAGCTCATCCTACTTCAGGAGGAAAGAGAAAATGTTCCGGTTCTTCATTCGGCGCATGGTGAAAGCTCAGAGCTTCTACTGGATCGTCCTCTGTGTGGTGGCCCTCAACACACTCTGCGTCGCGATGGTTCACTACGACCAGCCAGAGAAGCTCACCACTGCGCTGTGTGAGTACCTGGGACTCCACCTGTCCTCTAATTGGGTCTTGCATTTTTTAATTACAATGAGTACTGCTGTCACAGCCCCATGGGGTCTGATTTTCAGTTTCCTATACCTTCCTCAGAGCGGGGTCAGAAGTACGTTAATGAGTGGTTCTAGTAACTCAAGAGTGATTGAGTCATACAAATCCAGGAAAAAATCCAGGATGCAATACTGTTTGGGAATGTTATCCTGAACATTATTTAAAACTTCAGATTCAACCTCCTTCAAATTTTTAAGGTGGTAGGAGGAATTTTACCACAGCAGGTATTAGAAAAGGGGAGGGGAAATGGCTCTGCACTTAGGGAAATCATAGAATCATGGAATGGTTTGGGTTGGAAGGGACCTTAAAGATCATCAAGTTCCAACCC
>VZRU01006719.1:267685-297755 GCA_013398155.1 Pedionomus torquatus | reverse complement strand
GGCCTTGAACCTCTCCAGGGATGGGGCAGCCACAGCTTCTCTGGGCAACCTGGGCCAGGGTCTCACCACCCTCACAGCAAAGAAGTTCTTCCCCACATCTCATCTCATTCTCCCCTCTTTCAGTGTAGAACCCTTCCCCCTCGTCCTGTGGCTCCCCTCCCTGATGAAGAGTCCCTCCCCAACTACCCTGGAGCCCCTTTAAGGACTGAAAGGTGCTCTAAGGTCTCCCTGGAGCCTTTCCTCCTCCAGGCTGAACCCCCCACAACTCTCTCAGCCTGTCCTCACAGCAGAGGGGCTCCAGCCCTCTCAGCATCTCTGTGGCTTCCTCTGGCCCTGCTCCAACAGCTCCATGTCCTTCCTGTATGAGGACTGTAGAGCTGGATGCAGTGCTCCAGGCAGGATCTCAAAAGAATAGAGCAGAGGGACAAAAGGCAGGTCTCTCTGCTCTCTGCCCAGAAAATTGCCAAATTTATGCCACTTGACAGCTAATCTGCATCCATGGGTGATTTCTCTTGTGGACAATAACTAAAGCTTTGACAAATCTTCTGTCCCTGGGATAGCAGCACCTGCAATGGCCAGGGAGATAACAGCGTGTGTCTGTGCTCACAGAATCATTCACTGCGGTTCAACAGTTATTGTCATATTCTTCAAAAGCTTGTGACTCTACACAAGGTCTTTTTTGAGAATCCTCCCTTCCTTACTAATGGCATTTGATTAGGTGGGATTGATGTCATGGTGCCCTTCTGTGAAAATATAGTGATAGAAATAATACCATATGGAAGATTATACTATATTTGTGCAAAAGCTTTTATTTTAGGTTGGTTCCTGTGGTCACTTATCAATTTAGGCTTCAGGCAGCCTACAAGTGCTTTTGAAGTATAATTTATTTTGTTTTTTAAATTGCGTATCATTTTGTCTTATGATGAATAATAAATGGAGGAGCTTTTTGCAATCGGAGCCTTTACACATCACAGTGCTACACCGAGGTTGCAGGCTTGCTCACAAAGTCTGTTTTAAAAAAACAAACAAATGTGGAAGGTGAGGGGACAGCTTTTCTGTTTGCTTTACTGAAGGTTGTAGGCTAGGGTTGGAGAACTTACAGAAATCGGTAGCATAAGAACATGGGGATGCTGGAGTTTTCCTTCTGCAGGGAAGGGCTGGAGAGTTTGCTTCTGGAACGCAGAGCTGTTGCTTCTACCACTTCTGACTCCCAGGAACAGATCTTCCATTCTGCACTTGATATTCAGACACGGCTTTTTCAGAACTTGTTCAGTAAAACTTCTGAAGCAACTGAACGGAAGACTAGGAAAAAAGCCCTAAATCTTTCAAACAGTCTAACTTAATATTTTTCTCTTTAGATCATTAAAGTTACTTACCTACCTAATTTTCCTTGCTTTCTATATAAATTAGATATTTAAATATTTCTAGCTCCAGATCTTCGGGTCTTACTGTATTATAAGGAAGCAAACTTTTGAAGTGTGGGATTTTTATTTTTTTTTTAAATAGACTTAAAAGGTCAAGAATACTAGGTGCTCTGACTTCAAAAACCTCCCTATTAATGTTTGCTGAAATATTTAATACCACCAGGTAACTGGAGCTATAATGAGAGATGCATAAGAAGGATAGAAAAATTCTTTCAACTCTGGGTTTGGTGTTCTGTTTTTTTCTTTTTTTTTCCCCAAGAATTAGACTGAGGAGAGAGACAGACTACACAGAGAAGTCAGTCTTGCTTATTAATTTCCTAAATTTAACAGAGGAAATGATAAGCTAGATTGGCAGAATAATTAGAAGTTTGAGGCTTAGGATTTTCTCTTGAATTAGGACTAAATGTCTAGAAAAAAAACCTGCTTTAAATCTTTCAAGTCAAAAAAAGATTGCTTCAGATTTACAAACTCAATTTTGGGAACACCTTGTGCAGTAACTTTCCTAAGGGAACATAAAGAAATCCATGAGACAGCAGCTTCTAGTTAATGTTCATATGAGAGCTGGAAGGGATGTTTCTGCTGATTAGAATTAAAGGTGGGAAATATACTTGGGACAGAGACCACAAACGAGGCTCAAAGCCAGGTCCAACCTGGTCTGGTACAAGGTGTCCCTGCCCAGGGCAGGGTGTTGGAACTCGATCATCTTTAAGGTCTGTTCCAACCCAAACCATTCTATGATTCAATATTTTACACCTTCAAGTTTGTTACTACCGTCATGATGAGACTGGACTTGGCCCTTCCGACTCCTTCATCCACTGACCCACAGGTTGGTTAACCTTACGAGTGAGCCCAGCTGGGGTTTACCCCTCAAGAGATGCTCCTTGAAGGCCCCATTCTGTCCAAGATATATACACAAATCCATCAGATAAAGGCAGAAAAAGATAGCCCAAAGCCAGTTTCAAACAGCAGGATTTTAAACAGCTCCTGGAAATACTTGGGAAAATCCTTTAAACCGTAAGAGTGGTAGAGTTTTAAAATGGCTTTAAAGTTAATTCACGATGAGGAAACTACAGAGGAGCCGGACTTGGCCTGTCTGATGAACAGCAAGAGAGAAGTAGCCAATTCTAATTATGTTGTTTCGTGGAAGGTGCTTGGAAATGAACTGGCAAGGAGTTTTGTGAACTGTAGCAGCGGGAGAGAATGAGGTAGAGTCTGGGAGAATCCACTAAACCCTGAAACTCTACCCAGGCACCTCTAATTCAATTATACCTGTCCCTCCGGGGAAAAGTTTAATTACATTACAAATTAATTTTACTTGAAGAACAGTTGGTAAAAGCCTGTGGGTCTGCATTGAATTATTTTTCCCTTGGTCTTTTTCTTTTAACTTTTCTGTTCTTGAATTGTTCTGATTAGCTTTCTCTGCTTGATATTCTGTGTTACTGCAACTGCTTTGGAAAAGGAGCTGTAGGAGCTTTAGAAAAAGGGATTTCTTGAGTCTTATTGAAAGAGTTGATGAGAAATTCTTTGAATTCTTGGGGTGTGCTGAATAACAGGCCGTACTTTATGTGCCTGTAATTATCCCCAAATTAGATCAGAGATTTTTCTTCTCTGTGTGGAAAGGACTCCATCGCTGAATTGCAATACAAGTTTTTTTTCATACTGCACATGGGACACGTGGCATTTTTTGCTCACCGAAGCATGGACCTTCTGTTAAATAAGTTGCAAGTCCCTATAGAAGTGTGTATTTCATGCAGCCACCCGCGATTGTCATCTGTTTGTGTTAATTTCCACCATTGCCAGTATTTTCAGAAAGAGATTTCTCTAAGAAGACAACTATGTAATCTAGCCTGGAAAAGCATCGCTGAGATCTAGCAGCGGCAAAGATACGTCCTCAACTGAGGGTGACAAACCACCCATAGTGTGGGCACACGGTGGAGGTGCAGGGTTAAGGGATTTTCAGTCAGGACTTCACTTTTTCAAAACACATGCCGTTGCTTGAGCAGAAATTGCCAGTCTGATGATAAACAGCTGAACGGTTTTGCCTGCCCTGTGCTGTGCAGGAGACCCCCAGAGATGGTGCTGGTGGTGATTTCTTCTTCTGGCTAGAGCTGGGGAAGAAGGCTGGAACCAGAGAACTCTGGCTGACACGGGGTGGGCTTTGGGGACTGTGGTGAGGAGGTTTTAGGATTGGATCAGTGAGGTTTCTCTTGGGAGTCCTCTCGTCAGGCTTCCCTCCCTCTGTGGCTGCCCGTCACAAAGTGGTGCTCTCCACATTTCTGTAGCCACCGCTACAGAGATTTTTAACTTGCTCCTAAATTTATAGCCGTCTAAAAGCAAGGTCCAGAATGTCTCCCTTCTGACAAATACAATATTTGAAAACAGTATTTTAGCCATTATGGCCTGAGAATGTCTTCCCTGTGTGCCATGCGCTGCTGAACCATGTGTTTGGTTCAATTAGGCCTTTTTGATGATGTTGTGTGTGCCTTTGAAGTAGATAGCCAGCTCCCGCCGGTTATAAATATGCAGCGTTTGCAATTGTGAGGAAAAGGCCTTCTGAAGCGAGCATATTTATTTATGTCTGCTGAACGTTTCACGTCTGCTTTGTCAAAGAGGAGGAAGCTGCACTTCACCGAGGTTCTCCTCCCGGTTGGTTTAATGTGTGAGGAGGACGAGGAGAGGAAACCAAAGCATCAGACTCAGCACCCACTGGCTCCTAATGGCATTGGACTTGGAGACGGGGCAGAAAAGGAATTAATGCATGGGTGATTGACAAAAAAGAGCCGCTAACTATCTAATTCAAACATATGGGGCAAAAAGATGCTGGCACAGCCTTTGCCAGTAGCACAAATTTGAAATTAAATAAAAGCATTTGTATCAAACTTTTTTCCTGAAATCACATTACAAGATGCTTCTGCTTAAAGCAGATTAAATTACATGTGGGGTCTGAATACCAGGAGGTCCAAACAATGAAATTGCATTTTCAATTATATGGGCAGGGCCATGTCAGGAGAAATCATGTTTCTGATCTGCTGGAGAAGCTGATTTATTGCGAGTCAGTTCTTTCTGCCTAAGGAGTTCACAATGTCCATCTTTTCCTCACCTCCGTCCCTTGTCCTCACAGTATTATGGTTTGGTACCTGCTGAAATGTATCTGTTGCTGCCTGGTTTGAACTCTGGTCTCAATGGAAGTCATCAGGTATAAAAGGACACTTTGTCTCTTTCAAGTGCAGCAGAGGGAAGTTGTTTCTTGGATATTATGGGTTTCTAATGTTTCCTGGTTTGTTTTCCTTTTTTGTTTTTTTTTTTAATCAAGTAGTTCTTGATACTGTTTTACTTGGGGCTTCTAGCTTTTTTTTTTGCTCCTATGATATTCTGGTTTTGCATGTGTGCTTGCAGGAGCTGTCAATTCAAAGATGGAACATTGCATTTGTTGATACCTGGTGTTTATCCAGACTTGTGTTGGATGAACACGAATCCCCTGAGTGCTGAGGTCCAGCAGATGGAGCTTACCTCTTGGTAGGAGAAAAGCTGAGAAGTCTGCAGACCTCATACTTTGTCATCTTATTCCTCACATATGAATGCTTTGCCTTTGATGATCTCCTTTAATGGTGTTGCTCCTATTTTCAAGGAGAGTACACGGTATAATTAATACCCTCCTGGTATTTCCTCTCCGATTGCAAATGTTGGCAGAAGTGTCCTTGTAGGCTCCTCAGCAAAGTGTTAATAAAGCTCTCTTCATTTAGTTAATGCTTCCTGCATGCCAGTTAACTTCACACCTATGATATTTCACGACTGTCTTTCATTTAAAATTTAAAACCCTTTTTAAAATATTTTGGTAATTGAAGCTGTATTTTTTCAAGCGGTTTCAAAAGGCAAGCAGCAAGACGAGATGGACCTGGACCAACCACCCTCCCTCGACATGAAGGTGCAAGGCAACAGAGTGAAAGCCGTGGGGTTTGAAAGGCCCTTTGGTCCCTCCTCTCTTTTGCCCCACACTCCTTAACTGAAGCCACATCTTGCAGGAGGTGTATGAAGCACCTGGGATTCAGGATTATCTGGTTGAAATTTTCCTTATTGCAACTTGTACCCGTTGCCCTTTGTCGATCCACGTACACCTTTTGAGAAATGCTTGGCAGCATCTCGTCTTTATCATTCCTGGAATTCTAAAGCTGAGATTACAGAAGATGACCTTCCTGTAGCGTTTGCACTGCTACAGCACCCGAGAACCCTCTGTATTGCACTAAGCAATGTGATTGATCTCCAAAGTTTGATTCTTTTCCTCCTTTTGTCTCGAGAGAGAGAGGTTTCCCATATGCTATTTAGTTTGTTTTTGTAGTGTAAAGCTGATTTTCCCCCCCCCTCTTTTTGTGTTTGTTTTATCATTCCATTGCTTCTGCTACTTATTGGCCTCCAGATCCAAACCTGCACGACTTGGAGTGCCAAAGGCAATGTTTTCTGTAGCTTCAACTCCCAGGAACTTGATCTGGAAATCAAAATCTCCAGCTATGTTCTTTCCACCCTTTGTTTCATCACAGGTGATAAAGTTTCCCGTCGAGAGCTTCACAGCCTATTTGCCTGTGATACGTGAAGCAGAAGGAAACAGAACTTGCTCTTCCATAATTATATGTTTATACCGGCATAATAAAAGCCAACGTGGCTATGTGCTAACAGTAGACACAACACTTCTGAATATGAGCTCTCGAAGGCAGCAGTTCTGTTGGGGATGAAGGTATTTTTACCATGAGAGGATGATACAAAAGTGTACACCTCGCTCCCAAAAATGCCTGTCTTGTGAAGGTGCAGAAGCCCCAAACGTAGACTTGAAAAACATCTATGCAAATTAATTAGACCTTGAGAAATATTAGATCCAGAGCTTCCTTTTGAAATTCCTTTACAAAGACAATGAGAATATTATTTAATGCTCATGCCAGCCTTTCCACGCTACACATGAAAGATTGCCTTCACAGCTCTTGAAGGCTGAATACAGCTCGTGTGCATATAGAAATAATTATGTGAAACTGTCCTTGGGGTCTTGTTTGCCATTGTAAAAGGATTTTCTTCTGGCAGGAGGCAGCCTGTGTTGTGAAAAAAACAGCACTGTTCCTCATATGAAGAGATCAGCCTACCAAGGTCGTGTGGACTAATTTAATCTCTTTTCCTCTTTCCAGATTTCGCAGAGTTCGTTTTTCTGGGTCTGTTCCTCACTGAGATGTCTTTGAAGATGTACGGTCTGGGGCCAAGGAACTACTTCCACTCCTCCTTCAACTGCTTTGACTTTGGGGTGAGTAGCTTCAACCATGTGGATGGGCTCTCCCATGGGGTCGGGAATTTAAGGGTGAGTATGGGAATCCATGGGAAGCGGTGCCCTAAGAGTGTGTCTTCTGCAGGGAGTAGTCATTGTATAAATTAGCTGCAGTGAAACACATTAAGCTTCCCCTAATTATCATCCTTTTTTGAAGAAATGTGACAGCTGGGGATTGCATTTCCTCGGCAAGCTACGGGGTGTTCGCAGCATCAGCACCAGTAAATGCTCTGATTGCGGAGAGATCCTCTCTCACATTTAAATGAGGTGATTGAAAGATAAAAAACCAAACCCACACATCTTATTGCTCATCTCCCCTATCATCCATTTAATGGCCTTTACCTTGAGATATATAAGTGGCATTTTTCAGATGTGAGTGCCCGGAGTCAAAGCCTAAACACATGATTAGGTGACAGAAAGGCAGTAACTTACATGTTTTTATTGCAGAGGTACGGGCTCTCCCCTTTGTGGTACAACTATTGCTTTGAAGTGTGAACAGTGGGGCCAGTTTTGACTCCGTTTTAAAAGGACCATTGCATGCAGATGTTAATTTATTCATTAAAAGCTATTAGGCTGTAATCATAGAATCAGAGAACGGTTGGAGTTGAAAGGGACCTTAAAGATCATGCAGTTCCAACTCCCTGCCCTGGGCAGGGACACCTCCCACCACACCAGGTTGCTCCAAGCCCCATCCAGCCTGCGTCAGCAGGAAATCTCAGGGCTAAAATAGACTTTGAGATTAAAGCACCCGGTCCCAGAATCACCAGTGTCCGACAAACAGATGTGTTGGATCAGGCTGCACCAAGGGCTCTGCTCTCTGGGGTTTCCATCGTGGCTGGTGGTGGCTCAGGGCACTCAAGTGAGCGGGACCTCACAAATGCCCTGTGTCTCTCTTTCTGGGTAACCCAGACTCTGACTGTCACGAGAGAGAACCAGAGCACGAGTCACACAGATAATGTAAGATAATTGTATGTCTGTACATTCAGAATTGGCACCTCGTTTGAGGGGCAGAGAAGCTCCCTTCAGCTGAAGGCTGCCAACCCACAGCAAGGTTGAACTGCACTGGGAAGATGTCCTGGGAAGGCTGGGATGAAGAGGGTGCCCACAGAACACATTGGGGCTGACACAGCTTTCATTAAGTTCAGTGTGCTCCCAAGGACCCCAGCTTCTGTAAGCTGAGTCGAAGACATTTGGTGGCCACACTGTGTTGCCTCATTAGTCTTCTAAGGGTGTCATAGCTCGTTTGCATTGTCTGGTGACAGATCAGAAGGACAGATTGATGTCCTTCACCAATGGGTTAGGTAGGCTCTGAGCTGCAGCCAGCTTGTCCCCATGCTCACTGCCAATTTCCCTGGATCCTTGGATCTAGGATCCTCCTTCCGCAACAGGAAGAGTTTGTACCTGATGGTCATGGGTGGGTGATTTAGGAGCTTGTGCTAAACAAGATATAAATCCACCAAATTTCTCTGCTTTGTATCATACTATGGTGAGTTCAGCACTGGCAATAAGCTTTGCCAAGTGTTTCCCAGGAGGTAAAGCTGTTGATCTGTTTCTAATTCTTCCTCTAATTCTTCCTTTTAGACAATCCATAGGGATCCTACTTCTGTCTATGTTCCTTCCTCCTCACCCACCTTCCAGTCCCCAGAATTAATTTAGCTACTTCACCCCCACTGGAACATCACACAGATCTGTAGTCGCTTTAGTTTGACAAACCATCAAGATGAAACCGTTCAAATGCAAAAAGTGGAACAAGAAATCAGAGAGACAGCAGCCTTGGGAGAAATGGTCCAGTGGGGTCTCATGTGAAACAAGCTCCCAGGAGGCCAAGTTGAGATGGCAGGAAAATTAATTATCAGTGTAACATGTGGAAGGTCTAAGGAAAGGTTTGTGCTGATTCATGAGGGATTCCCAAGAGCGATAGACAGTGGGAGAGAAGTTTTAGTTCCTTCTTTGCCTGATGGGAGAAACTGGTTAAGCAGATGTTGTGTACAGAATCACAGAATCATAGAATTGTCCAGGCCAGAAGAAACCTCCAAAGGCCATCTAGTCCAACCTCCCTGCGGTCACAGGGACACCCCCAACTAAACCATTTTTCTCAGGGCCTCATCGAGCCTCCCCTTGAACATCTCCAGGGAAGGGCCCTCAACCACCTCCCTGGGCAACCTGCTCCAGTGTTCCACCACCCTCAGAGGAAAGAGCTTGTTTCTAATATCCAACCTAAATCTGCTCTTCTCCAACTTAAAGCCATTGCCCCTTGTTCTGTCACTGCAGCCTTTGCAAACAGATTTTCCCCAGCCTTCCTGGAGCCCCCTTCAGGTACTGGAAGGCTGAGATTAGGTCTCTTCAGAGCCTTCTCTTCTCCAGGCTGAACAACCCCAGCTCCCTCAGCTTGTCCTCAGAGCGGAGGTGCTCCAACCCACTGATTATTTTTGTGGCCCTATCTCCTATTGCCACTACATTTTCTTGAAGCTTGGGGTGCAGTATTTCTTGCAGAGCAGCTGCAAGCGATGCTGTAGTTTTCAGACAACATCCAGATTTCTGTTTATGAGAGAGGTCTCTCAGCTCTGCTTGGGTACTCGGCCACAGGGCCCTGGCTTCCCATTAACGGACCCTCTCACAACACAAACCAGCTGACTGATAAGGTGTTTATGGTGTGCTTCGTGCAGCTGGGGACCACGGTCCATGGGAGCTCTGAAGTGCTGGGTTAATGCCAGTAATAACAACAATTGGCAGCGAAACTCCTGTCTGCTCTTATTAACTGGGCAGTAACCTGTGTGGGTATAATTACCCTTCCCAGTTGTGCTTAACCCATTACTATGTAGTCTTTTCTATTGTAATAAAGGATTTCAGAGCAGTTTTCTTTATCACTTGAGGTTAATTCCCTGCCAACCCGAAAAAAACAAAAAACAACAGCCAAACAGGCAAAAACTTAAAAACAGATCTTGATTTGGGACGCTTTTTTGAATAACCTGAGGCTGAGAGCTTGGCAGAGTGTTGGATGCTCATGTGAGAGGCTTCGCAGGATCTCTTAATAGTGATGAATTGTCCTCCTGAAAACACCCAGAAGTTTCTAGTAGGTCCTGCCCAAAGCTAATGCTCTGCTGTTCTGCAGTGCTGAGGGTGAAGACTTTCGGTGCTTCTGATGGAAAGGGGGCGTGGGGTTGTTTACAGCTTGCAGTGTCTCTGCAAGCTGTAAAGATCAACTCCGTGGGGTGGGAAAATGAAGTGTTAGCATTTGCAGTTGAGCCAGTGTTAAAAAAAAAAATAATAAACCAAGAAAAAGCATGGTGTCCTTCCAAAATGTTATTATCTTCTGCGGGAGAAGAAAGCGCTAAGGTTCTATTTGTGATCTCCTGAGTGTCTGTCCCACTTCTAGGTATTACCCCCTTTTTTTTTTTGACTGGACTGCACAAAGTTAGGCCAAGGTTTTTTTAGTGCTGTTGGCTGAAACCTTCATAAGAAAACCATCACAGCCCAAGCTCTGATTCTTCTTCTCTCCTCAGCCTCTCTAGAAGCACCGCAGAGAACTAAGTGGGAGTTTTGCCTTCTGTAAAATGGCCTTTTCTTGCAGGTCATCGTGGGAAGCATATTTGAAGTTATTTGGGCTGCAGTGAAACCCGGTACCTCGTTCGGCATCAGCGTATTGAGAGCGCTTCGGCTGCTGAGGATTTTCAAAGTAACGAAGTAAGTCCAGCTCCCTCTCTGCTCATGTTAGACTCTTAGCACCCTATGAAATCTGTATCACTAGCCCCACAGCAAGTAAGAGTGCTTTCCACACTTGCAAAAACAAACAAAAAAGTGTTTAAAAACCCCCCAAACAACCCTCCAACTCTGCTGTAGTTACTGGCACAGGGCTCTTGCCTGTCCTAACACCCTGTGTCTGCACTGGCCCTCATGAGGGGCAGGAATGGGAGGAAACTGCGAGTTCAGAATTGCCTTTTCCTTGGCTGGGCCATTGACTTTCTGGATTTTTTAAGTTTAGGGAGTTGCTGACCCTGTATTTACAGTCACAAGGACTTTTAACAGCCCTTTCCCCACCTTACAAACAGGTTTGCCTGCCCTTGGGCAGAGGACTCCACAGCTGTAGTAAAGGGCTGTGGGAGAACATCTTTCTTTTCTTTATTTTTAAGCTTGCTTAAAACAAAAATCTCTAGTATTTCTTGTGGTAAGAGAAAAAAAAAAATCTTACTTACTTTATAGGCCCCATTGAGTCCCCACTGTCCTTATCTGCTGCTGATCTGGTGGTTTCTTAAGTATTTAGGAACTGAAAAGTTGAGCTACCCTGGTTATTGCTAGTTACTAAATCCTGGTGCCTGAGTCACTGTGTTGACACAAATACCAAGTGTGTTGCTGCTGCCTGTGCTGGGTTTGGTCTGGGAATGTCTGAGGTTTTCCTGTCTTGAGTCCGTGAAGTTGAATTTTCACTGCAGTTGGGTTTGCCACAGCTTTTCCACGCTCCTGCATTGTGTTAATGTGTGCTGGCATTGGCAAACAGCTTCTGTGCAGCTTATAGATCCATCTAGAGCCATGTCTGCAGGACTGCAAAATTGTGGTGTGGAAACTGATGATTTTAGGGCACTCCTGCTGTTGTTTTCCATCTTTTATTTTTTTAATTTTTTTTAAACACCATTTTACACCATTAACTCCTCAGATCTCCCTTCTCTTCATTGCTCTCTTACTTGTTCTTGGCCTGAAGTAACAAAAGGAGGAATAGCACCTTCCTCCAAAAAACCCCAATGACTGCAAATAGAATCATAGAATACTATGGGGTTGGAAGGGACCTCTGGAGATCATCTAATCCAGCCACCTGTCAAAGTAGATCCTCCTAGAGCAGGTCCCACGGCAGCATGTCCAGGTGGGTTTGAATGTCTCCAAAGACAGAGACTCCACTTACAAGTGGGTGACAGGAGGATGGGTCCAGTCTTTTTACAGTGGTTCCCAGTGACTAAAGGGCACAAACTAGAACATGGGAAGTTCCACCTAAACATGAAGAGGAACTTCTTTGCTGTGAGCGTGGCAGAGCCCTGGCAGAGGCTGCCCAGAGAGGTGGTGGAGTCTCCTTCTCTGGAGACATTCCAAACCTGCCTGGATACGTTCCTGTGCAACCTGCTCTGGGATGGGGATTGGATGAGATGATCTCCAGAAGTCCCTTCCATCCCCTATCATTCTGTGATTCTGTGTGATCAGCAAACCCTTCTTTCCCCTCTGAGGGGAGCAGCTCAGCCCCTCCTGCTTTGGGGCTAACCCTGAGTAGGTTTGGCTGCAACTTTTTCACTTGACTCTCCCAGGAGACCAAAGTTTGCCCTGAAACCTCTGTCCACAGTGTTATGGACTTGACTTTTCTTGGAATGGGTGCACTGGGAGTGCAAAATCATGCTTCTCCTGGGATAGATGTGCCTGTATCTTCTTCAGGACAGAGAAATGTGGGGTGGTTCAGTCCTCTCAGTTACACCTGGGGGAAGGAAGAGGAGAAAAATGAAGACAAAGAGAAGAGAAAGGGTGGCATTTCTGCTCTTCTAATTCAAGCTCTGAGCTTCTTTCCCCTTCAGACAAATCCATGGGCTGGATACCTGTGCAGGAAGGAGCTCAGTGTTTGGGGTTGTCCCCAAAGCTGGACAGGATGGTAGAGCAGGCTGCTGCTGAGAGTGACTTCTGGATGGCAGCTCCCAGTGCTGGGTGGTGGAAATGAGAGAAGTTGCTGGAGAGAAAAAGAGAGAAATTCTTCCCCTCATGGTCTCTGACTCAAAACTTTTAATACAGGACACATGAAGTGGCTCTAAATCACTAACTTCTTACCACCTGCTCCAGCCCCGTTGTTCCATGTGCCTGTCTGGCCAAAAGGAGATTGTCAAAGAGCTCCCTGGCTTAATAGCTCTTTCTGCATTTTCTGATTCATTAGTTTTCCTAATATAAACGCTCCCTGCCTCTTCTCAGCAGGGCAGTGAAGGCAGGAAAGAGAGCCGTTTCTGAGCAGCCTCCCCATCACTCGGTGTGCCTGCCGCCAGTGTGCCCAGAGCCGTCTCGGGGGACGGATAAAAGCAAAGTAACTTCAGTATTTGGGCAGATGGGACTTGGATGTGCCAGTCAGGATCCAGGCTGAGCCGTTCCCCTCTTGCTGTGTTGGAATTCATGTCCCAGATTTGTTTTCATCCTCTGAGGTGGTTGCTGGGTCTGGGATGCTTAAACCCTGTGGCTGAATTGCACCAGGCTGAAGGTGTTGCTGTGCACAAATGTGTGTGTTAGATACCTACAGAAACGTTTAAAGGTGTGGGATTTTAAGTCCATTTGTGGATACTGGCAGTGGATAAGTTGGAAGGACAACACTGCAAAGACGCCTGGTGGAAATGAGCTGTTTATTCCCACCTCCTGCCTTGCAAAGGGAGGGGTGCACTGTCCCCATGTTCAGTCTCACCTTGATGGTATCAACACGCCCCTGGTTTTGGCAACCCTGCTGACTGCAGTGTTGAATGAGAAAAATGCAGAAAGGTGGAAACCTATACCAGGAATGGGGTTACTGAGAAACTAAACCGAACGCTTTTGCTGCAGACGAGTGCTCTGCACGCGTACACGTGCTCCAAGGTGACCATCTCTGCCCTTGCCCTGCTACGTGAGATTCTGCTACTCAATGAGCCTCATTTTCCTATCACAGAGGGGAGTTTAAAGATGCTCCTATTCCTTGCTATTCTTTTCCTTACTTATAATAAGAAAATAGATTGTTTTAGTTTCTCACTGAAGGTTCTTCTCCCACTCAAATTGTTTCTTGGCTGTTCTGATCTCCCTCGCAGGTACTGGAATTCCCTGAGGAACCTGGTGGTCTCTTTGCTGAACTCCATGAAGTCCATTATCAGTTTGCTCTTCCTGCTGTTCCTCTTCATCGTGGTGTTTGCTTTGCTGGGGATGCAGCTCTTTGGAGGACAGTAAGTCTAATTAATCGTTGGCCTTGGTAATTGGAAAGCAATCACCTGAAATACAGAAGGGAGAGAGGGGCTGTAGGGCTTGAAGAATTCACATTGTGGGTGCAGATGTTGGTATTTGAGGGCTGCTGAGAAGAAGTCTCTGGTTTATAGGAAAATAGGTCCTGTTTTGGGGTTTTACCTGGAGCTGAATTATTTCTAGTTACCCTAATTCAAAGCTCCTGCATCATTCCACAGTCACCATGTACACCCAGACCTCTGAAACAGGACTGGGGGAAAAAGCACGTTTTCTACTGGTTTTTAGGGGAAAGGCAAATTCTCTCCCTGATAGCCAGGGTGTGGGTATTCATTTGGAATATAATTCTATTGGAAAACATAGTTTTGTCAAATCTTGCTTTTCTCTTTAGAAATGCCAATCTTGATGAATTTTACAGCAAGGAATACCACGATATTACCATGTAAACTCTAGCGTAAATCTTGAAATGAAATAACATGTAGGTTTGGTGGTTTGGTTTTTCCTATTTGTGTTCCTTTTTTTTTTTTTTTCCCCCAATCAATCTGTATTTTATCTTTAAAATATTAAAATGAATCTATTAAGAGGGCGATTTCAATTTTGACTTTCAAGCTTGAGGACAAAAACTTCTCAGAATCGTTTGTTCCGCACAATCATTTGAGGTTTTGATTGTTCATTTTAATTGTGGGTGAAAATGAATTTCAAAGCATCAGAATTTTCTCCAGGAATGAAATTGAATTTCTGCTTAATAGTTCTGTTAACCATCATCTTGGAGACGCCGTGTTCCCTGCTGCTGTTGCCTGGGGTGTTATTACCAGGTGGAACGAATGTTGCTCCCTGCCGGGGGGGTTACAGGGTGTTGTGAGACTGCTTGTCCCTTTCTTGCTCTTTGTTTTCATTTCTTACTTCTCTCTAGGTTCAATTTCCAAGATGAAACACCAACCACCAATTTCGATACCTTCCCTGCCGCCATCCTCACGGTATTCCAGGTAAAGCCATACCTTTAAAGCCATACACTTGTCCTGGATGAGCACTAGAAAACATATTCCTGGGCATATCTTCCTCTTTATGGAGAGGAAAAAAAGGTCACCAAAAATCTGTGGAATGTAGGAAAGGGCAAATCCTTCCTTCTCATGTATTTTGAGACCTGACCAATCAATGCATCATTAAAAAATCAATGCTATGGGATTAAGGAAAAAATAGAACAAAAGATTTATTAATTATTATTGTTATTATTTTTGCTAGGGAAAAACCAATTGATAAAATAGACACTTGTGAAGTTTGGAGTTCATGCATTCCCGGGCTCTCTTCTTGTTACAGAAGAAGACCCCCTGCCTGGGGTCACATGCTGCAATAGCGGCGCTTGCATGTACCCCCCTACATTAAACCCTCCTCTCCCAAACCCCCACCAAGTGCTTGACCTGCTTCACTTTCTCCTGTGGTTACCATAATTTAATGAGGAGAGAGACTGGAGCTAGCTTCAGGCAGTGAGGAAATAATGTTGCATTTTGCAGGGTAATAGCTGCAGATAAGATGATGCTGGGTAAGAATTACAGTCAATGGGGGAGCGCAGAAGGAGGCATCAGCCTTGGGCGAGTTCGTGTGAATGCCAGGAGAAGTCCCAGTTCTGGCAGATGCGATGCTCGGATTTAAAGAGTCTGATTTTGCAGCTGTTCTCTGCGTGACTTTTTTAAAGCAGTGATTTCAGATGGTTCAGTCGAGCTGGGGCTGCTGCACCCTGCTCCGTCTGCAGGTAATGCTCGCAGGTCCCTGAGACTGTCCCACATTTAGAGCCCTGTCTTATACAAATTCTTGATGTGGGCTCGAGCTGAGACTTGACCTTGGATCTGAACTTCCGTAGGTGTAGCTTGGCTTGTGTATTTCCGTGTCATGCCTCAAAAAGGGGGAAAAAATTTAAAAAATTTAAAAAATAGGGTAGATAACAATTTTTTGGATTTAAAAAAGAAAAAGAGTCTAAAAGAAAATGTGTCCTGTGACCTCTGCCTAAGCAGCTTCATGTGGGTATTGTTTCCCTCCAGATGTGAAGCGGGTTCGATAGTACTTACCTCGCAGGATATTGCAAGTCAAGGTGGATTAATATTTGCATAGTATTTTAGCACTCATCAAAGAAAGAGCTCAAAGGAACATAAAGGTACTGCCACAGAGCCGGAACTGAACCCGAGTCAGGCTCCGGATATGAGCATCTGGAAATTTTGATGTTGTTTTGCTTTGGGATGGACTGTAGCTTTCTCTTGAGAATACTCAGCTGAAATATTTCCTTTTTCTATTCCTGAGGTAAATACCTTTGCAATGTAGCGGCTGGGTGATGAAACACTGTTGGTTTTATGACATTGGACTAGAACATCAGAGCTGCGAATTAAAACCAGCACAAACCACCAGCACTGAATTAACTCGATGCAGCCTTGCAGAGGCGTTTCGATAACCTCTGCTCCCAGTCCAGGCCCCCCGAGCTGCAAATACTGTGTCAATGCCTATTCAACACGGGCTTTGGCTTCTCTTCTAACCTTGTCTTCCTCAAGCCCTGGCAAGCTGGCAGATTTCTTTGCTTGCTGCTCTAATGAGCAGAGAAGCATCTTTCAGTGAATGCGTCCAGTGTGTTTAACAAATATAATAACACTGGATCCACCCTGTCCATCCCTAACCTCTCTGGAGATTCTTTAAGAAACAGCTTTCAAATCTTCTGCAGCCTGCCTTAGCTTGTTTTATTTCAGCAGAGCTTGCCTGGGTCACCGTCTTCTGCCACACGATGCCCAGGACGTATTTTGTCTGGCTGAACTCAGTGTTGGATGCAACTGAGCCCCACTCTCCCTAAATTCTCCTTGAAGAGCATCATGTGTTTTTCTCCAGCTCCTGGCACCCAAGGAGGTCTTTGTGAGCCAAATGCCAAGCTCTGTATATACAAAATACAAATACAAACTGTCCTCTCTCCTTATATATATATGTATCTGTATCCACACAAAAAATAACTAGTTGCATCTCCCCATTCCAGCAGTCGTTGAGCTGGAAGTGTGTCCAGTGTCCATAAACACAGAGAGTCTATAAAGCAGAAAGCCCTGTGTTTATCTATACGTGCCCTGCTCCTCGAGAGCTGCTACATAGATAATTACACACTGCTGAGAAGCAGAGCACGGGTGGCAGCTGGAGGAGATGATGGGGTCGCGGTGGCAGGATGGGGCTGACGCTCAGTTCCGCTGATGGGTGCCCACTGAGGCTTGGGCGACAGCCTGGGCTTCAATTGGATGTCCCAGTGTCCTGGCTGCCCTCGCTGACCTGCCTGCGAGATGTGACACTGAGCTGATGTGATTTGGCATTTACCCAGGCCTTTCTTCAGGAGAGCATCACCCTTTGGAATGGTGTGGTGCTTCTCCTCCACAGCAGAGTGTCTCCCACCCTTAATGTGCTCATTAGGCCATTAAGATTTCAAAGCAGCTCTTGACGGCTGTTTTTATTCCATCACCCGATGGCTCCTCAGCCAACCTGAAATGTTAAATGCTGAGATACCCTGGACAAAATGTTCATCTGAGACAGCCAAAAGCAGTTGTGGACCCCAGGTAAAATAAAAGGTTTGCACTTCACCTTACCCCTCCCTCTACAATGCTCACCATAATTCTTCTAGCATCCATAAGCAGAGACTTTACAGAGCAGAAAGTTTTTGATTTACTGCATGTACTCTGCTGCTTGAGGGCTGCTACCTAATTGCTGATGTAATTCCTCCAGCTGGTGGGTGTCACCAGGGATATCCCGCTGCAAACAGTGGGAAGGACACTGGGTCAAAGTGTCTGTCCTGCCAGGGCCTCAGAGAACATCCTCAACTCTTCCCAGGCTGTCTGCTTAGTTTAGAATCATGGAATGGTTAGAGTTGGAAGAGACCTTAAAGATCATCCAGTTCCAACCCCCCTGCTTTGGGCAGGGACACCTCCCACCACACCAGGTTGCTCCAAGCCCCATCCAGCCTGGCCTTGAACCCCTCCAGGGATGGGGCAGCCACAGCTTCTCTGGCCTCACCACCCTCACAGCAAAGAACTTCTTCCTAAAATCTAATCTAAAACTCCCCTCTTCCAATTTAAAACCATTCCTTCTTGTCCTGTCACTGGGCTTCCTGACAAAGAGTCCCTCTCCAACTCTCCTGGAGCTCCTTCAGATACTGGAAGGACTATTTAGACTACTTATTTCTTTGTAAAAGTTCCACAAAATGTTTTTCCCCCCTTTAAGTTTTTGTTCCATTTCCAAAATAATCCAGTTGGATTTTCAAACCCAGACCCCGACCTGCTGGGCTTGTTTACCTGCAGCAGTGATTTGTGATACCTGCGACTCCCAGTTTTCTGCAGGGCGTGGAAGTTTTCCCACTGGTTTCCCTTTCCACGAATGTTTGTGTGAACAGAAATCACTTTATGGTGATCCCAGAAAGCAGGAGCAGTTGGGAATTCACGGAAACAATGTGAAATGCAAGTTTGCAAAGAGCGTTTTGCGTAACTGAGTGCCAGAGTTGGGAGCCCAGTGCCCTGGTTCATACTGTCTGGTGTAAAACCAGTGACTCCAGTGGCGTGGGCTGTGCCTGGATTCTGAATCCTCAATTATTTGAGTCTGGATCTTCATTTAGGAAACAAGTTTGTGTATGCACTCTATGTCCTTGTGTCTATACTTGCCCTTAGCCTATTGCTGTCATCAGCACCAACCCTGCAGCAAGGATTGTTCTCTCCATCAGCAGCTGATGACTAGTCTGGAATTTGTAGTCGTTCTGAGCATCCTGTGTGCACATGGGACTTGATTACTACCGCACGCATCATGCTGTGGGCTTTTTTCGTTTTTTTTTTTCTTCTATTAAACACCAAGACAACTTCCTATTTAAGGAATTTGAGCTTTACGTCCCAGTGGACGTGTTTTAATGTAGTAAAAGTAACTGGTGTGGCAGACGAAGCGCTGATCTGCCCCAAACGCTGCTGTGTTGCAGACACAGCTAAAGAACAGTAATGGCATTTAATTCAGCCTGGTGCAAAATTAGCATCTAGGATGACGAGGCTTATTTGAGTCTTAGGTGTTTTCACTTACTATGATTAGTTTTTCTATTATTCATGTGCTTGCTAATTAGCCGGAGGTCAGCCAGCAGAGCCAGGACAGCTCTGCAGAGCCAGGCTGCAGTTGTGGTCACCTCTGCACAAAGACACAAGAGGAGCAGAGTCCCCTTTGAGCTCCCCTCATCTGTCCTCACTCATACACAGTTGGTTATTGCTGTTTCTTAAGGTTTTGGAGTTTTTGTGGGCATCTGGGTGGTTGAGAGTCCTTGTGGCCTTGGCAAGTGGGAAACCTGGAGAAGTTGTGGTTCTTGAAGGGACTGGAGCATCCCTGTGCTGAGGAAAGGCTGAGGGCCCTGGGGCTGCTCTCTTCTCCAGAAGAGGAAGCTGAGAGGGGGATCCGATCCGTGCTGAGCTGTATCTAAAGGGTGGGAGGCAAGAGGATGAGGTCAGAATCTTTCCAGTGGTACCCAGTGATGGGACAAGGGGCAACGGGCACAAACTGGAACACAGCAAATTCTGTCTAAACATGAGGAAGAACTTTCCTGTGAGGGTGGCAGAGCCCTGGAACAGGCTGCCCAGAGAGAGATATGGAATCTCCTTCCCAGGAGATATTCCAGACCCACCTGGACACCATCCTGTCCAGTCTGCTTTGGGTGACCCAACTTTGGCAGGGGGTTGGACTGGATGGTTTCCAGAGGTTCCTTCCAACCCCTGCCAGTCTGTGACTCTGTGGTGCAGCTCCTTGGGAAACCTTGCAGTGGTGATGTTGGCTTTAGGAGAAATGTTCACGCACAGCCCAACTGCAGCAAAACTGTCTGTGGCCCTGAGGAACAGGGGAAGGGTGTTGCAGGAGTTTCTCCTCACCCTATGTGAGCTGGGGGGTGGCTGAGCAAACCCTTTCTGTATGAAGTGAATGAAAGGAGTTGATGCTGGCAGAGGGTCCCACTCAGAGCACTGGGCTTAGAGGTCAGAGTTGCCTTGGGTGGGAGATGCCATGCACGGAGCTGTTGAAACCTGGTATCTCTGGGTGACTTAAAAATGGAGGAAAAAATTTGCTGGGGGTAAAGTGTTGGAATGTGGCTTTTCCAGCATGCACAAGAGCTGAGGGTCAGAGGTGGGTAACAGGCATGTAAGCAAGAAGGGGGCAGGAATGGGGCAATGGTGTCCTTCCTCATCAGTGGTGTTCCCTCTTCCTCAGCTCATGCCAGAGGTGAGAGCTGCATCCAGCCTGGGGGTTGGTGTCCAACGCTGCCGTGTTCATCCGTGTCCCACCCAAAGACCAGCCTCCCTCCCTCAGACCTTGTCTTGCCTTTGGCTCACCCTCTCTTCTCCTCTCCTGAATTTCTCTGTGCAGATCCTGACAGGAGAAGACTGGAACGCAGTGATGTACCACGGGATAGAGTCGCAGGGTGGTGTCCGCTCGGGGATGTTCTCCTCCATTTACTTCATCGTCCTGACGTTGTTTGGTAACTGTATCCTTACACGTTGCTTCGTTTAAATTCTCAAACCCTCACCTACACTTCTTAAGCTCAAATCATTGTTATAACTTTGCTCCTTTCAGCACCCGGGGTATGAGGTGCAGGTAAGCTGACCATGTTGGTGTCACGTTTCTGATGGCAGCATGAGCATAGATCTTCATTCATTTTAATTTTTGTGTTTTACCTTAAGAATCTCCTATTATGACCTAATTTATATTGTGGGGAAAATGATCGAAATTGCGACGAAGCAAGACCTCTGTCCCTTGAGTATCTCCACAGATAGTTTGTGCTGGGTCAGGGGAAGGAAGAGTTGAAATGGGTTTGGTGCATAGATCAGGCTCTGCTCTCTTGGTGCCTTTGCAGGGCAGCTTTAACCAGCTGTGCTATTCCAAATGCTTCAAATTGTCTTATAATGTTTAAAATGTAAGTCCATATCGTGGGTTCTGAGTTCTGGGAGTATTCAGTCATGTTGCAAGACCGAGCACGTGAAGTCTCTGAAGATGTTTTGTTCTGCTTAGTCCTGAAAATGCCTTTAGAGCAGCAGGAAGCTGGGAGCTTGGGTCCCCCCAGAATGTCCCAGGGTGTGTGTTGGGGAACCAGCAGCATCTGACGTGTGTTATGTCCCCAGAGAGGTCTGAGGAACGTAGCAGGCACATGGAGATGGGATTTGGAAAGGAAGGCTGTATTTTATACAGAGAAGAGGAAAGAGGGTCTCTGCTCTCATGGCGGGGTGTGATTAGGAGAGGCAGCAGAGCACTGCAGATGGGCTCTGTCCCTGCTCTCTGATGGAGGCTGCTGATGGGCTGATGTCACGTAGCTTTGCCCCCATTAACCAGGCACAAAACTGTTGGTGAGAGATGTTTGCTGGCTGCGGCAACGATCTGTGTGGAGCCAAACAGAGCATCCTGAGAAATGGAAACTTAAAAACTCCTGCATATATGAGGCAGCCCGGCTGGTTTGTTTGTTCTGTAAAACAGGGCTAATAATGCTGAGCATTGCTGCTCTGCGTGAGAGCTCTCTGGAGGCTTTCCCAGCGGTGCAAACCTTCTCACTAGTTACAGCCTCAGGGTTTGTCTTTTCCTTGGAGTCCTCTTTGGGCTGGCTGCATCTCTGGGGTACCCAGGAGAAAGGGAATATATGTGGGGGGCAGTACTTGTGCTAAAGATGTAGAGTTGTTGTATGGTGGTCAAGATGATGAGACATTGGCAACCATGGACCATGCTGCGGGGCTCTGACCCTCTGCTTTGCCTGAAATCTTTCCATTAGCATGAGGAATGGAGACAGGGGAGAGGGGAGCAGACGGCGTGCGAGCTGGGCTTGTGGCACACGGGTGTCTCTGCGGGATTTATCCCATTAATGTTCACGGTTGGAGCCAGAGTGGCCACGATGCCGGGTCTGGCTCGACAGCTCTGCGCAGACAATCTCAGACAATCCTCCTTGTGGCGGGCATCATGCCCCTTCCAGAAACACAGGCTTTGGAAAACTGGGTCAATGGAGAGCTGGGAGGGAGGGAGTTCTCTAAATCCTCAGGGCCTGGCATTTGAAAATGAGATTAAGCTATAATCAGGCTTGACAGCAGAGCTGAGAGAGAAACTTTTAACCTTAGAGCAGCTAAGATCCAGCAGTTTTGAGGAACAGGATATAAATTCCTTTCTTGCACCTTTATTTCAGAGAGGGCTTCTCCTTTGTGCTTTGGTTTTCATTAAAAGGGAAAGAGCAGGGGATGGTCAAAAGGAGGGAATAAGGACCTGGTTCATCTGTTGCCACTGCCACAGATGTGGTAGTTGCCTCTGCTTGCCCTGGCAGAGTGGTGACTCAAAATCTTACCCACATTCTCCCCAAATTGATTTTGAGTCCTGGTAGAGAGCAGACCTTTGGCTTTCCCTTCCACTGTTCTGGTGCCAAGGAGATGCAGGGGGTGGCTTTCCTGGCTGCTGACCTTGGACCATCCCCAATGCCTCTTTCATCCCCTTTGCCAGTTGTGGCATGCTGGTAGCACACCTTCAGGGCAGCCAGAGCACTCCTTGGGGCACTGTGTGGGCATTGAGCAAGGATGATACATCCTTGCTGTGGTTCCTTAACTCTCCTGAGTCCTGCAGATGGGGATGAGTTTGCTGCAGGTGAGTTTCTGTGGGCACAAGGGGCAGAGAGAAAGGAGAGCTGGACTGACAGAGGGTGGCAACACTCAGAAACTCTTTTATAATGTCCTAGAAGACTTTTTTGCACCAGCTTCTAGTGATCAGAGCTATGAACCTGAAGCAAATCTATTAATTTCTATGGAGATTTACATCCCTGTTGGAGAATCAGAGGCCAGAATGCCTCTGTAGAAACGTAGTCTGAGAGCATCAGTCGTGTTCACAGACAGCATCATAGAGTGGTTAGAGTTGGAAGGGACATTAAAGATCATCCAGTTCCAACCCCTGGCCTGGGCAGAGACACCTCCCACCACACCATCCAGACTGGCCTCGAACCAGGGATGGGGCAGCCACAGCTTCTCTGGGCAGCCTGTTCCAGTGCCTCACCATCCTCACAGGAAAGACTTTCTTCCTGAGATCTCACCTAAATCTCCCCAGTTGATTTATTTTGTTCTCTGACATTCTGAATTGCAGAATCGCAGACCTATTTGCTTTTAAGCACTGTGGGTGGGAGAGGGGAACTGAGGACTGGAGATGTGGTGGAGGATGAGGAGTTAAATCTTTTCCTTGCTGGTTTTCTGTGAGAATTGCAGCAGTGAGCCCACTAATGGTTCTACTGATATTTCCAACAGTGTTTCAGTAAGGTCAGTGCTACCCCTGCTTTTCACCAGCTCCGGTTTTGATGCTGGGAGCAAGCAGCCGGCAAGTCATTTGTCTCCGAGGGAAAGCTGAACTGTCTGACTTACCAAGGACTTAACTTATCATTAACTGTCAAAACGTAACCAGGAACGTCTGGAAATACGTTTTAGTTTACCAGAAAAGACCCAGTCCTGTGTTTTTGAGGGAAGTAAAATAGCTATTAATGTCAATGATGCTGCAGTGCCCCAGCAATGGTAAGGACAGGCGAGGGCACTGGGTGCCGTACGTGCCTGAGCCTGGGGCTCACCTGCCCAAGGAGACCCCACAGCCCCCCAGCCGTCAAGAAGACACCCCTACAGAGCAGTCCAAGTTGTTGATTAGCTTAAATTCTAAATTAATATGAACTGCCTTTTCTGCACTCATTTGGGTCTTCACAAAGATCTCCCCCCTCTACCTTACAGAACTCCCTCCAAAAGGCTTTGAAAATGTACTTTTTTAATGCACATGACGTGGTGAAGTGTGGGTTTGCCACCGGCCCTCCCCGCACAGATGTTCACTGCAGCTGAATTTTTTAAGTGGGACTTTTCATTTTTCTTTTCTTATATCGCTCCCGTTGAAGTCAGATTAAGCCCTTCTGTGTGCTGATCAGCAAAAGGCATTTCGGTTCCTCTGCTGGGAGGGTTTTTATTTTCACTTTTTGAACATTGGCGTTGGATGAGTCCATTTTTTAGACAGACTGGATCGAATCTTGTCAGAGAATTGGCATTGGTGATTTTAACAGGAGCAGATTTTGCAAGCTGACCCAAAGATGAGGGACTTCTTTCTTCTCCTAGAGCTGCTCAGGACATTGGGATTGTTCTTTTTCATGAAGAAGAAAGGTTGGTTGGTGCCTGGTTTTCACTGCAGCTCTGTTGTTTCTTTCACTCATGGAATCAGGGAATTGTCAGAGTTGGAAGGGACCTCTAGAGTCCAACTCCCCTGCTAAAGCAGGATTGCCCAGAGCACATTGAGCACATCCCTCAGTGATGCTTGAAGGTCTCCAGAGAAGGGGATTCCCCACCCTCCTTGGGCAGTCTCTGCCAGGGCTCTGTTTGATTCCATTTACTTTTTCAAGGGACTATTGCAAGGAAAAGATCCAGGAACTTTTTTTTTCTGCAAGTTGGAAGTCTCTTCCGTTACATTCCCAGTTCCAGAGAATCTGTGTGGAGCCAGACCTCCTCATCTGAAATGGTTTAATGAAAGTGGCGTGATTAGAGTAACAGCAGGATTTGGCCCATTTTGCAGGAAATTACACCAGGCCTGAATTCATTGTTATCCTGTTAATTGATAAATTGATGTGTCTGTTAAGGGGAAAAAAAAAAATAACAAAGGGAAAAAAAACCCCATTAATAATGGCAGAGGAGCCTGAAATGAAAAGCAACAAATGGCTGGAACATGCTGCCTTTCCCCTTGCAGGGGCAAGTATTATGACCAGCCGCTGGCTCAGGTGGTCAGTGAGGTCCCTTGCTGGCCCAGGGGTTACAGCCTGGACCAGAGGCTGGGGTTTGAGAGAGATTTGGGAATCCCCAAGCTCTGCAGAAAGCGAAGAGGGACTCTTTTTTGCGGGGGGCAGAAACACCCAAGTCTGTAACATTATGTCTACTTGGAGATGGATCAAACCAGACTGATCTGTTGAAAAAAAATAAATAAAAATTAATTATATTTCCAGTGGTTGATTATGTTACACAAGAGATTTTCAGTGTCTGTGTGTAGGAGGCAGGGGTAGGAAGACAGTTTTATTACTGAGATATATATTCCCAGAGCAGGAGGAGGCTTGGAAGTGTTTCCAGGGTGTTGGGAGCATCCCAGAGGAAGAAACCCAAACAGGCAGCACTGGGTGGTGCCACGGGCAGCGATGCCCCTCACACACACAGGCTCAGCTCCCCCACCCCCCCTCCTCTGCCTGCACCCCCTGCCTGCAAGTGACAGCCAAGCCTCAGTTAGAAGGAAATGGAGGAAATGGGGAAATTAATATCTTTGCAAAAAGAACAGCTGACTGAGCTCTGACTCCGGCATGGGAGGGAGGTAATGATTCAGCATCATCTTTCCCTTTTTTCTTGTTCTTTATCTGCTGGGCTCACTGGGATTGAGGTGCTCCTACCCCGTGCTCCTCACTGTCCTGCTGGAGCGGAGGAAGGAGGAAGCGAATGGGCATCATAGTTTAAATCTCTGTCTGTGTTGGAGGAATCATCTTTAAGACGATAAAAATCTTCATCCCACATTCCATGAAAAGGAGAAAATCTGATGAATGACCCAGCATTTGGCTGGAGAAACCCCAGGGCTCTGTCTCCCATCCCAGTCAGGATGCAGAAGCATCCTAAGAGATTAAATCCAGCTCCTGCTTTCCACTGTCCCAAGGGTGGCTCCAGTCTTGATAGATATTCAGACTCTGGAGATGCTCGTCTCAACGGGAATTAGGGATGTGAACGTCTGGTTCTGAAGTCTTGGCTGAATTATGTTTGGTGAAAGCTCTGGAGAGGGAAAACAAAGAGGTTTTGAGCTGGTTGTTTGGGCCAACTTTGGTCCCTGGCTGCCCTGGGAAGTCTCCTGGTGCCGTGCCAGCGTGGGGCAGTGGCTCCAGAGCCAGGCTGCTGCCTGGAGCCTGTGGGAGCATGAGGATTGCTGGCCATGCTCCTGCTCGGCAGAGCTGACTGCGGACGATGAATCAGCCTTGCACCACTCCTGGCTCCTCTGTTAATAGATGGGCCCTCAGATGCCTCCTCCAGGCATCCTTATGATAAATGGAGAGCAATCAGGGGGGCACCAAAGCCACGGTTTCCCAAAACCTCAGTGCAGGTTTGCCAGCATCCCGGGAGATGATGCTTTGCTGGAGCCCTTGGTCCTGTCTTTGCTGCAGCTTTCCTTTGGGCAGTGCTTCCAACTCACAGGCCAAACTGGGGGAGATGTTCACCCTCCAGAAAATAAAAGGACTAGTTGCCTGAAACGGCTGCAGGAGCTGCACTCCACTCATGGGGACCTGTAGCTGGTCCCAGGCTTGTAACCATAGAATCATAGAGTGGTTTGGACTGGAAGGGACCTCAAACATCATCCAATGCCACCCCCTGCCCTGGGCAGGGACGCCTCCCACTAGACCAGGTTGCTCCAAGCCCCCTCAAGCCTGTCCATGAACCCCTCCAGGGATGGGGCAGCCACAGCTTCTCTGGGCAACCTGGGCCAGGGTCTCACCACCCTCACAGCAAAGAAGTTCTTCCCCACATCTCATCTCAATCTCCCCTCTTTCAGTTTAAGGCCCTTCCCCCTCATCCTGTGGCTCCACTCCCTGATCGAGTCCCTCCCCAGATTTTCTGGAGCCCTTTTAGGGACTGGAAGGGGCACTAAGTCCTTCCTAGTCTCCTCTTCTCCAGGCTGAACCCCCCCAACTCTCTCAGCCTGTCCTCCCAGCAGAGGGGCTCCAGCCCTCCCAGCATCTCTGTGGCCTCCTCTGGTCCCGCTCCAACAGGTCCATGATCTTCCCGTGCTGAGGGCTCCAGGACTGGATGCAGTTTTCAGCTCTGGGGGACAAACACAGTAGCACAAACACAGTAGCAGCACCTTGCTTTTAAAGCCTTTGTGAATCTCCAGAGGGTAAATACTTGTGAGATCAACTTTGTTCTTTCGTACGTTCATGTTTAGAGGAGCAACAGTGTCTTTGCGAAGCTGTGGAGTGAGTGACTCTCCGGGTAGTGAGCAGGAGCAAAACGCCTTTTCTTCCTTGAGAGTAGTTTTGAGTTGGTTTTGCTTTGCTTGTTCTCCTTTCATATGCAAAGAGATGTGATTTACAGTTATTTTGGGGCTGTTTTGCAGATGCATAGCTGGAACACCACCGATAAAATACACGAAGGGCCAAGTAATAGTTGAAACCATTAAGTGGAAAAATGAAAATAAAATACGAATAAATAATTAGAGGGAAACATCGTGTCTCAGTGACATAATGCAGTGCTCTGCAGAGACCCGGGCTGGCGTGGGCACTGCCAGTTGTTTAGCTGGGCTAGATGTAATTTGGCCTGGACTAATGGCCCATTTCCCAGCAAAGCTCATTAGTTGGGGCTGGGTGTCCTGCTAAGGGGCTCTGCTGTAGCGATGCCCTGCGTGGTGCTGTGGCATTCAGGACAGAGGATGGCCAGGGCTGTCTCGTTGTCAAATAGGCTTCAGTGTGATAAGTCGTGAGAGTTTCCTCCCATCGGTATGAAATGTGACCCAAGCTCAACTTTTTTATTGTACCCAATGATTTATACAGCTGTATGTATATATTATGCAAATGTTGGCTTTAAAATGACCAGATTCCAGGAGTTCTGCAGGTTGTCCTTGCAAACAAAAGGGGAAAAATGAAGGTAAAATTCTCAATGTGTGTATGGGTAGGAGTGTAGGTGTGGATTTTCTGGACTGAAAAACCAGGGGATGCAGTGTCTCCTGGACCACCGTGTGGTCCCGCGCTGGTTGCACCTGTAGCTCCATAAAGCCTGTGTGCTCAGCGGATCAGTGAGCTGGGGATATGTGTTGGGGAAGAAATGGGTGTCCCAGCCCCTGCTGCGTGGCAGAGCTGGCTCCTGGCTCAGGAATGGGTGAGGAGAAAGGAAGACAAAACAGCAGTGTGAGGGGTCAACCCATCGCATACCGTAAATGAGGGAAGATGGGTGGTGGCAGCAGGAAGGGAGTGGTTTACTGTATTGGCTGTGTGAAGGGGTTTTTTTTCCTTAGCTGTTCCCCAAAAGATACGCTCCTGAATGTCTTCTTGGCTATTGCTGTTGACAATCTGGCCAATGCCCAAGAGCTGACCAAGGTATGTATGAGTTTTTTATTTCTTCAAGCTTAGACCCCGACTGCTGGACGTAAAACTCTTGGTTTCTGGATGTCACTGACCATTCCAGGCACCCCGAGTTTTCCTCTAGAGCCTCCTCATGCAGTACCTCTGTTTACCGATTTGCACTGCAGGGAGGGACCTAGAGGCTTATCCTTGTTGAAGATTGTTTGGTTTCAGGCTTGTTTCAGTGTGCTATGTCACGTTCTGTCATTCTGTGTTACCCTGGGAGGGGGCAGTGGGCATTGCTCATCTCGCTGCTGCTCAGGCAGTCGGAGCATTTGTTGTCTTCAAGAGCAGAGGCGAAGCAATTAACGGTTTTTCAGCTGACTCGAAGCTTAGAGATGGGGAAGCGCAGGTGTTGTATTGCTGCTTTTTTGCTGTCTCACTTTAATGTTTCATACCTTGCTGAGTTTTGGGATGAATCAAAGAAATAACGTTCTCCAATCAGCTCCCTGGAAAACAGCTCATGGAGGCTATTGTGAGTTCTCAAGTGAAGACGTTATGATCTTCCTGCCTCTCACCAGGTGCAGGAGGAACCGGAGGCACCAGCCCAAGTGCAGGCAGGAAGCCAGGTCCTGGCAAGAGAGGGAAATGACACCGATGTGACTTGACTGTATGTGCAGATTTATAGAATCACAGAATGGGTAGAGTTGGAAGGGACCTTAAAGATCATGCACTTCCAACCCCCCTGCCCTGGGCAGGGACACCTCCCACCAGACCAGGCTGCTCCAAGCCCCCTCCAGCCTGGCCTTGAACCCCTCCAGGGATGGAGCAGCCACAGCTTCTCTGGGAAACCTCTTCCAGTGTCTCACCACCCTCACAGCAAAGAATTTCTTCGCAATATCTAATTTACATCTCCCCCTCTTCCAATTTAAAGCCATTCTCCCTTGTCCTGTCCCTCCACTCCCAGACCAAGAGTCCCTCTCCAGCTCTCCAGGAGCTCCCTTCAGATACTGGAAGGGGCTCTAAGGTCTCCTTGGAGCCTTCTCTTCTCCAGGCTGAACAGCCCCAGCTCCTTCAGCCTGTCCTCACAGCAGAGGTGCTCCAGTCCTTTGAGCATCTTGGTGTCCCTCTNTGTCCTTACAGGTGCTCCAGTCCTTTGAGCATCTTCGTGGCCCTCTGCTGGGCCCGTTCCAACAGTTCTATGTCCTTTCTGTGCTGAGGACTCCAGAGCTGGACACAGGACTGCAGGTGGGGTCTCATGAGCAGAGTAGAGGGGTAGAATCAGCCTCCTGTGATCTGCTGGTCACACTTCTTCTGATGCAGCCCAGTTGGCTTTTAGGGCTGCCAGTGCGCAGATTAGATTGTGTTTGCACGTTTCTAGCTCGTTCTCACTGTGTGGATGAAACCAGGGACAGCCCATTGCTGTGCTGCTGCCACCACCACCAGTCACGGTGACCTGCTGGTGGCAAAAGCAGCGTTGTGTCCATCTCGGCAGCTGTATTTTACAAGCTTTAGCTTATATATTCCTTACAGAGCAGGAGGATCTCTAACCATGTGCTTATGCAGCAGTGGGAAGGAATTTTCTCTCTTTAGAGTTATAGAAAGGTGCAGGAGATCATGGATACATGATGCAACCCCACAGTTCAGGAACATGGAGATTTCTAGGGGTTCCCTACCCTACACAGCTGCTGAAGACTAAAGCCACCCTTTCCCAGTTAAAATCCACACCTCTGGCAGCTGAGCTTGTCTTTCCCAGCTCTCCTTTCCTGGGGAGCTGGGTGATTGGCTCTAGGGCCTGGTTTCCCAAGAGCTGATATCCAGCGCAGACCCTACAAGAAGGCTGGTGGCTCTCAGATGTGTAATAAATGTTCCTTTGTCTCCGAGACCATGTCCTGCATCCCCCCTCTCTTATAATGCAACTCAGGGCTGCGTTACATGGTTTTCAGTTGTATTTTTCTTTCCTTTATTTAGTTAGTTATTTCCTTTACTGGGAATTGTTTCCCTTATGGCAGCTCAGCCATTTCTGGTCTTTCTGAACCCACAGAAATCTCCAGCCTGGAGTTATCCCTCCTCCCGGCCTGATTTATGAGCACTCCTTGCGTATGCTAAGAAAGAGGATCAGGCCCAACACAGTTCTTGGATAACGGAGCTCATCCTGCTTTTTTCTTTATCCTTTTAGTGCTTCTTTTGTGAATATTTCAGCAGCTGACCTGGATGGTTAAACCCCCGACTTTGTTGATGTTTATAAAGCATAATTAAATATTGATGGATTCAGCAGCATTGCCAAATCATAAAGCTTCTTGAGAAAGTATTTTTTGCTTTAATTCTATTTGTGATTCCCCCCCC
>VZRU01006719.1:242532-262844 GCA_013398155.1 Pedionomus torquatus | reverse complement strand
AAAAAAAAAAAAAAAAAAAAAAAGCTGCCTCGGGGGCCCACTTTTTCATATCTACTGATCTAAAATTGAGGCGAAAAATTATTTCTAGGTGGAAATACCTCTCCAGATGTTGCTGAACTCAGAGTTCTGCCTGCGCGGGGCTACGGGCCTGTGTTTGCCATGCCTACCTTGCAAGGATTTATTGAAAAGCATGTTCTTCATGAAGGTTCATTTAACTCTTCTGGAATTCCAGCATCTACCAGCATCCAAAAAATTTGGTTGTGCATTTTACTAAGAGCTGCTGATGTTTTCCAGACCCCTTTTGTAGGGGAGACCTCCAAAGCCTGAGAAGCTCAGGCACAGAAAAAGGAATTTCCTGTTCAGTTTTATTGCAAAATATCCGAAATGCAGTGGGATCCCTGCTGCTTCCTTCACCGTAACGCTCTTAAGACCCTTGTTACTGGGAGTTTCGTCCACTTCATCAAAGACAATAGGCCAAATGGAGCCAGTTCATTATATGTTAAGGAAAAGAATATTATTAATTTTACTATTTTGTTCTTCTTAGCACTTCATTTTTCCCTTACTGTTTAAATCAGCTTCTATTTACACTGTGTCTGTTGGTTTTCAATATAAGTCTTTTCTTACAACGATTTTCTGTCCCATCTTGAAAAGAAGATGGATGAGAATATTTGCTCTTGTTCTTTGAATTTCCTGACGCTGTTATTTTAAAATGCAAGATAATGATGCTTATTTTCTTCTTTTTAAATGGAAAGTACAGTGCATGTGAAGATTTCTTAGAAATTAGAAAAAAAAACACTCTAATGGACCTACGATTTCACATATATTTTTGGTTGCTTAAAATAACTGTATTCAATTATTTTTCACCAGGTTTATACCTGGTTTTCTATATCGCGGGGCCAGTTTTGTGACCACAATGGAAAGTGTGTACAAAATTGGGGAGTTCTTATTTTGCCTTAAACTGCCCAGGCCCCTACCAGCTGTGTTTGTGTGGGCAGGTAATTAAGGCTTACAAATGAGCACCTTACAACGCTCAGCCGATGGCTTCCACATCGACTAACCAGGGCAGCATCATGGGTTGATGACTGAATGGGTAATGATGTAGAGGAGAAGGCAAGGGAGAAGTTGGGTGTTTTGTGGGACAGAAATAAGCACGTGGATGGCTCGCTGGCCCATGAACCAAAAGATATTTAATGAGTGGGTGCCAAGGCAATTTGTTCAATAACACAAATACATCCGTAGTGAACTCCAAAGGGGCTTAGCAGCTACAACTTTCAGATCTGCAGCTCCTATCCCTTCCGTATCTCTGTCCCATGAAGTCAGGCTGATGATAGGAACCTGTGGCTGACAGCCAAACATACCCTTCTACTCCATCTATTATGCTGTTAAGCCACACAGCACTCCTGAAGATGGAGCAGATGCCGTGGTAATGGCAGGACATGTCAGATCAAGACTCTGATGCGGAGTTGGACACACCATGAATGAAATAGCACTGGGCATGCTTGGAAGTGGGATTTTTGACATACAGAAATGTCACGGCAAAAAAGCAAATGCCTGTAGAGCTTGGGTACCCCTAAACTAGGAAAAACTGGGACTGAGCTACCAAGGGCCTTCTGCAACCATGGGTCTGCCCTATCAATTTCTGGTTTAATTTTCTCCTAAGGAATATTTTTTTAGTTTTATAATTTGATTTTATTTCCATAACCTATGAGAATGGATTTCTGTAACAGCAGGCAGTGATAGTACAGCTCAGTGTTGTGAAAGCGTCACCATTTCTCTACCTGCATCGATCAGGATAGGTGGCTTGGGCGTTAGCGGAGGGCACCGTGACTTAGTCACGATGTTTGTGTTCCTGATGTGCCTGTCCACCTCCCACGGGGTGACAAAGCTGTCCTGGGGCTGAGTCTGGTGAGGAGTCGCATCGGCTGTTCTGCTGCTTCACCACTGAGGTGCTGTGCTTGCTGGTTTCCTCCTTTCCCTTCTCAGTCCCACCTCAAGGACCCATGAGCGTGTCCCTTCCCTTCAGCCTCCTTCCTGGCCATTCCACAATCTCCAGCCTTGTCTCTGCTCCTCCACCTCTGGCACTTTTCCCGTGCAAGTACAGTGTGCACTTGGGGTTTGTGTGCTCCAGAGCCTGCCAGGTGATCTCGATGATCTTGAAGGTCCCTTCCAACCCAAACCATCCTATGATTCCACTCTCCTCTGCCATCCAAGCCTCTCTTCGTAACTCAGCTCCAGCAAATGTGTGATTTATTGCACCTGTTGCAAGATGTCATTTCCTAAGCATAAGAATTTGGTAGTTATTTAGTGTGTCAGCCCACATGGAGGGTCCGAAGAGGTGCCTTCACCTGCCTGCACGCAATGGGCTGCTGCCTGAGCCACAAACTGCTGTGTGGTTGACAGATGGCGAAGCTCTACGGTGTCGTGGGGAGCTGTTTTAATAACCTGCTCATTATTACAGTGGCATCGAGATAGCATCTATCTTGCAGCTGACTCCAAGTGCTTTATTACAACAGTCTACCTGCACTTGCTTTGTCGCTCCTACTGCATCGATGTCCCAGGTTTTTGGCAGTTTGCCTCCTGCTCCACCAAAAGGACATAACGCCAACAGATTTCTCTGACCACGGGTTTGGTTTTTCACCTGGTGAACTCTATCCTCAAGGAGCCTTTTTTTGTTGTTTTGTGGTTTTTCAGGATTAAAAAGCTAGGATGGTGTGTTGGTTTTGTCACTGTTGCAATCTTTGGTTTAAAGCAGGGTATCTGTTTAACATGTGGTACTGCGTTTTAATTTGAGCCCATTGTTTTATTCTTTTTTTTTTTGTGATTTTTTTTTTTTTGTTTTTGTTTTGTTTTCTGTTTAGCATTTTCCTTGCTTTGTTGTTTCTGGAGGTGAGTTTCTGGGTTTGTTCAGTTTGCCCAGCATTGTCTTTAAGACCCTCTGTTTCATACAACGTTGACTCCACTCAGCCTCTTGAACTGAGTGACTGTACAGACCGATGGGTCTTTAGAGCAAACCATTGGTGCAGCTTCCTTGGCGGCCAGAATGGAGGAAACAGGGGGCAAAAGGGGTGATTTTGCAGGCGGTGGATGCTCAAAAGCATCCTGTGATGCTGCTGCTAAGGTACCAGTGGAAGGGAGAGCCTCACGGCTCATTCCCGTGGGTCACACCAAGACCCCGATGCAAACATAGGTTTATTCTCTGTGTTTGCCCAACCCAAAGGCTGAACTCCCTGCATTTGGGTTCCTCCTCCTCCTTTTCTATTCCAGCCAGAGATGCACCAATGGCACGTACAAAAGGGGCTGCGATAAGCACACCCAGCAGACCAGCTGGAGAGGACACCACCCACGGCACCCAGAGCCCATGTATTTTCCAACAGCCTCCCTTCACCTTTCCTTGGGAAAAGTCTTAAATTAGCAACCACAACAGCAAGCAAACGCTAAATTTGTAGGAACCCACTAGGTAGTTATGCTGAAGTCACACTGAATGAAAATTATTTGCATTTTGTTACTTACCAGGTTTTTTTAATTCCATGTGATGATGGGTTCTAGCCAGACCCAAGGAATTTCTTTGAACAGAGGTACGGGGTGTAAGTTCTGGATGGGAGAACTTCCCAGGTGCGTTGGATGAAACGTGACAGTTGACAGTGTCAGAGGCAGTTCATGCAGACCAAAACACAGTAGAAGGGCCCACTACCATTTTTCAAAGTCACACGTGCTTCCTAGGACACCCTTCCAACCTCTAAAGACCTCCTCCTCTCTCCAGGCTCTGACTGGTCCCTCAGATGGTTGTTCAAAGCAGTCTGCATTTTAATTGCATGCCCACAGGTGGATGCTGCCTGTTAATGTGAGCAAGTTGAGAAGTGCCAAGAGTAAACACGGGTGGCCCCTCATTTCACAGTGACTTCTCAGAAGTGCCTGGCCCTTTTGTACAGGTCTGAGGATGAAGGGGGGGAACGTTGCTCTGTTTCTTCAGGACATTTTCCATCTCAGAGGTTCCATGTTTACCTTTTGTCTTGGGAATACTGTGATTTGTTACCAAATCCCTGTTGGGCTGTTGGAACCCAACAGGACCCAGCAAGAAGTGTGCTTAAAGACCCAGCCCATAAACCCATCCTGTGCTGGGTGATGTGTAGACTAGAAGAGAGTGCTGTTCTTCTCTTGCTGGCTTGTGATTTCTTCCCTTTCTTTTTTCCCCTGAAGTGTGTTGATGTGTGAGGTACTGTGATTCCTCCCGTTAGCTTACCATTTTGCCTTTGCTGTTGGTGTAACGGTGACTCAGCTACACCTAAAGACACTCTTGTGCTCTGGTCCCTGGTGGATGGTAAGTAGCACGGAGCAAAGCTCAAGCTCGTTTTGATTTGGAAAAGGAGGCTGTCTTTGCTCTGTGGCTTTACACCTGCAGTTCCAAGCACAAATTTAGTCAAATTTCTGATTTCAAACAAGAGAACTCCAGCAATGGGAGCAGAGGAGAGAACCTGGAGAGCTGCAGGACTTGCATAACATTGGCTGGCCAGGTTACAAGGATGCTTGGCAGGATCAGAGCGTGGCCTCCATCCTGCACTGCACCAAAGGAGGCAGGGAGAAATGCAACGGTTCATTCAAGCCTCCTGCTGAAGGATGTTGAGATTCTGCTTTCAGCAATTAAAAGCAAAATTTCTACAGGTTTATTTGGTTTCAGCAGCAAGGTTTCTGTCCCCTGCCCAGTTGAGGAGGGAAGCGACAGAACTGCTCTGGTGGGCACCTGATGTCCAGCCAGGGTGAATCTGCACAGCAGATACTGCACGATGGTGGTGCTGACTTCCAGGTAAATGAGGGCAACCCAGTACATTCTCCTCCATCATGAGTTTTCCACCTGTTTTGCCCCAAAATTTTCTTATCTACTCTTGAGGCATTTTTTTGCAGTCAAGGTCTCGTTCTCTGCAGGTTTTAGCTGCCGTCCTGGGGTTCAGCATCCAGCCAGAGAGCGCAGGGGTCCCCAGCTGCAGCAACCTGGAAACTGTAATTTTCTTAGCAAGCGAGCAGGGCATGCCAAACCCGCTTTGACTCCTGATCCCTTTTATTTGGCACAACATGGTACAAACATAGAAATACTGAAGTTTGGGCAAAATACTTTACCTGACTGCTCAGCAAGTTATTTGCTCCAAGTCCAACTTTTATGACACCTTTCATAACTCCTCTTGTGTTACCTACTTTACCTGGGCCAACATTTCTGTTCCAACTAATCCTTTACTTTAAAAAAAAGGTATGTTTAAAGCACTAGTTATATGATATCCAAAGAACATTGGTTTAACTGGACCTCGTAGTTTGCTAGTATTGATTGTTACCAGATTAAAACTTTACTGGAGGCAGGAGAAAAAAATGCTACAGGCAAAAAGGCAAATTCAGGAGGTGAAGGGATTTTATTTTCAGTCTTGGGGAGGGTCCTTTGGATGATGTAGATTTAGAAAAGTTATTGTTTTTATAACTATGAACAAATGGGTGCCTCAAGCCAAGATCTACCAAGATACTCAGAATGCTGTTTTTCCGTAGATTCTCTGCCAAAGGAAGAATAAACTCAGTGATTCCTGTATTTAGAACCCCCCACGTATAATGGTCTTTATACAAACGCTGGATGGAGGAGAATCTACGAAATTACCTTTGAACTGAAACAAGCTCCTTTCAATAACACATGATCCCCAGCCTAAGCTGCAGCAGACCTATGGTTTTTAGGCATGGTGAGCTGAATTTGGGCAGTAAGAGCCCAGGTGCATCCCTACGTTTCTTGGAGGAGAGAGGTAGGTGCCTCTGAAGAGCAGATCGAGGTAGGAAGCAAGGAGAGGCAGCCTGGCACCAGCTGCTGGGGCTCAGGTGGATTTTGGTGGCCTGAGGTCCTCCCTCCAGCCTGTGCTAATGCTTCTTCCTTGTGTCACGGGGCCACAGTGGGAATTAGCATCCTGCTCCCACTTGGAAATAATTATTTGCAGCACAGCCGTAAAAGCAATCACCACCTGATTCTACAAAGGCCTCTACCCTGAGGTCCTAGAGATGACTTCTTCGGAGGACATTCACTGTGTGAGTACAGCATATGGAGGCATAAAGTCCTGATATCATCCCGTGGCTTTTGGTTCACCTTTTAATTTTTTCCCCCTTTTTGGTTCCATTTTTGATTCTTTGATTGTCTCCCTGTTAACTAGAAGGTGGTGTGTCTGTGGCTTCCACACTTTCTGAAGCTTGCCTGGTCTCCTCCCAAGGTGCACGCTGCCGTCTGCATTCAGTAGGACACACAGCCTGTATGAGTCTCCTCCCGATGTCTTTTATTGTTTCTCTTCTCTTCCTTTTTGTTGTTTGTTTGGTTTGGTTTTTTTTTTCTTTTTCTTTTCTCACTTTTTGTTTTGTTTGTTTTGTTTTTTGCATGTGCAGTTTTGTAAAGCAAACTCGAGGTACTGTATCTCGCAGCTCGTCAGTCTCCAGCGTAAATTCACCGTGAGTTGCTCTCTGTTACGATATTCAGTGAATGGATTTATGATCTATATCTCTATATTTATAAACCTCCCTCTTTCCCCTCCCCCTGATTCCTTCACCTCCCCCCCCTTGTTTTTTCCAAAATTCATTCCCATCATTGTGGAAAGCCTCCAGACCGACATACGGTGGAAGGACTGGAAGGTGTGCGACATTGCCATAAAATGCTTGTGATTTGATTGTGAGCAACTCTGTAGTGTTTCGTACATTAACTGTGATTTTTTTTTTTTTTTCCTCCCCTTCCATCATTTTTTTCCCATCCCCTTAATTATTTTCCTTTTTCCCTTCCCTAACTATATTCCCTCTTCTTTCCTCTGCCCTCGTTTGATGGTTCGTCTTGTTCTCCCTTGTATTTTTGTTCCCTGTGTTTATTACGCGCTGGGCTGATGGCTTTGATGTTCCACCGGTGTTTGCACTTCTGGTTCAATAGGAGAAGGGGGGCCCACCATGAGTGTGCTCTTTAATGAAAGCTGGAGGAGGACTTAAAAAGAAACTTCTGGAAATGAGGCCCAAGTGAGACCAAATTGGAAAACTCTGGAAAACTCTTGGGAAACTTATACTCATGAGAGCACTGGTCATGCCTGTGCTCTCTAACCTTCTCGAGCTGGAGCTTAAAGCCTACAGATGGTGCAAAAATGAGGCACTTGGCAAGCTCCTATGTACTTGTGGTTGAGCAGACACAGTGGTGGACCTTCCATTCACTCCACACGCTTCCTAACCAACAAATCTTGCTGGCTTTCGCTGTGACTCACGGGTGCGCTTTGACACCGATGCAGGTTTGTAGAAAACACCATTGCTCCCTGCCGACTAATACAACAAAACTCGTCATCAGCTTCTCATCAACCCATCCTAGTGTCTTTGCTTTGGGTTGTACTTGTACCGTTTGACGTTGTCTTTCTTCTTTAATGCTTTTGGAGAGACAAGTAAGTGCAATACAAACACGGGTGGGTTTGTTCTTAGGTGCACCGTAGCAGGTACCGAAGGCACGGTCAACCGAAGGAAGTTGTCCACCAGCTTCTTGACTTCTTCCTCGTTCCTTGGTTGTTTTGGGGGTCCTTGTCCACTGATGGATCTTAAATATGTTTGTATTTAAAAAAATGTTGCTATGATGTGTGGGTTTAACTTCTGTGACCGAGACTGCACCATAGCAGGTACCAAAGGCGTGGTCAACCGAAGGAAGTTGTCCACCAGCTTCTTGACTTCTTCCTCGTTCCTTGGTTGTTTTGGGGGTCCTTGTCCACTGGTAGAACTTAAATATGTTTGTATTTAAAAAAAAAAAAATGTTGCTATGATGTGTGGGTTTAACTTCTGTGATGGAGACTGAACTTTTGCAGCAAAAGTAGGTGTGACGTGTCTGTGCTAAGGTCAGAGATCTTGTGGGACAGTAAAGATGAGGGGAGTAGATTACACTGAGGCAACTTTTGGATCATTTCTTCCAGTGGATTTCCTGGCTGTCAGGAGTCTTGACAGGCAGAAAGGTGTAGAGAGGTTTGCTGCCCTTTGGGTCTCTCTCACCCTGCCTGATCCCTTGGCAGGAGAGAGGGGTGATTAAAAGTGGTGATGGAGGAGAGATGCTAACGAGCTTCTTCTCTCCAGTTTGAATTCTCTCCAGTAGAAGTTGCACCAAAATGGCTCAAGGCATCATTTGCACAATTGGGAATAAAGCCTTGAAAGAATGAAGAGTTTGGCCCCTTTTCTAGACTTCCAGGGGCAGATCTGCCTTTTAAAAGGATGAAATCAAACCGCAGGTACTAAAATCCCCCTGGAAGGAGGATTTGCCCGCATTCGGGGGCGTTTGCCATTGAGGTCTGCTGCTGACTCCCCACCAGCCATAGAGAGAGTATAACGGAGGCTCCTTTTGCTGCTATGACTCACATCTGTTCTCTGAACAGAATAAATTTTTACTGCAAAAAGCTGTAACTGAGGATTCTCGTCCTCTTTAACATTTTTATGCACTGTCTGGGCAGTAATTTGTAATTTCCTCTGCAAAGTGGGGCTGGTTTGGTGGATGAGCTGGGTGTGCATTTTCTTCTTTTTGGATATCTAAAGAGCATTTCTCCCCTAAACCCCCCTGTTTTGATTAAATAAGTGACTGGACCCCATAGCAGTGTGCAAGGTAGAGAAGTACCAGCCAACACAGAGCATCGGCACGGCCCCCCTGAAGTGCAAAGGCATCTGAAGGGCTTATTTACTCAGTATAAACGTCACGGTTAGAAATGTGGGCTTTATTTTCAATTCAAAGAGATAAACTGGAACAACTCCTGTCAGGGCTGTGCAGGTGCAGGTGGACTCCCATTCCCTGGGTGAATATTAGTCCAGGTTCAGGATGCCTTTATATCGCTCTGCTTCTACCCGCTGCGAGTGTTATTGCTGTAATTAGACTGAATAGATAAATGGTCTAATTTTTTGTGCACATGTGAAAGTTGAACAGTAATCTCCTAAACTAAAAGAGCTTTTTAAAGGTGCAAAAAAAACCCAAACCCAAGCCCTGTTCCTTTTTCTCCCTGAGGTTTCTCAAACAGCAGCGGAGGGCCACAGAGACGATGAGAGGGCTGGAGCACCTCCCCTATGAGGACAGGCTGAGGGAGCTGGGGCTGTTCAGCCTGGAGAAGAGAAGGTTCTGGGGAGACCTTAGAGCAGCCTTCCAGGATCTGAAGGGAGCTCCAGGAGAGCTGGAGAGGGACTCTTGGTCAGGGAGGGGAGGGACAGGACAAGGGGGAAGGGTTTTAAATTGGAAGAGGGGAGATTTAGATTGGATATTAGGAAGAACTTCTTTGCTGTGAGGGTGGTGAGACCCTGGCCCAGGTCACCCAGAGAAGCTGTGGCTGCCCCATCCCTGGAGGGGTTCAAGGCCAGGCTGGATGGGGCTTGGAGCAACGTGGTGTGGTGGGAGGTGTCCCTGCCCAGGGCAAGGGGGTTGGAACTCAATGATCTCTGAGGTCCCTTCCAACTCCAAACGTTCTATGATTCTAAGCATGAAATGCCTGGTGCATTTATTATCAGTAACAACCAGGATCTGCAAAACTGCGGTCTTCTGTTCTGAAAGAACGAAACTTATTAAAATATCTTTAGACAGAGAGAGTAGGTGTTTTCCCCATATTCTTTCTTAGATTATTTATCTAAAAAAAATAAATAAAATCCTAAATCAGCAAGAAATGAAGGACAAAATATTGGAGTGAGTTTCTTAAAAGTAAAGTAAAAAATTAATTAAACTGGAGTCAAGGTGAGTAATTTTCCTGTGCCAATTCCAGGCTTTTGTGCTATAACAAATTTATGAAACAAGCAATGCAAAATCCATCTTTAATTCACTGAGGAGAGGTAATTAAATACAGATATGCTCTATTTCTTTAAGTAGATCAGCATTTATCTAAAATACATACTGAAACTGGCAACTAATTTATATGTACATAGGCAATGACATGCAGCTAAGTGAATAATTATGTTGGTTTTTTTTCTGATAATATGTATTTAAGAGTTAAGGGATCTTGAATTTTCTTATGAATGCTTCTTATCCTGCTGTGGCTGATGAAATCCAAACCCGGACATTCAATACCTTGAGTTTTTCATTGTATTGCTGTTGGTTATTGTTTATTTCTAATAGGATCTACAAGTGTCAGTCATTGCTTGGACCTGAAAAATGTCGTATTCTTAAGACATTTTCTAGAATGTTAGATAAATCAAAAGGCAGTGTTTCACAACCTGGGGATTTATTTCTTTTTCCAGAAGTGCTGAACACCTGCACCTGCCACAGATATATTTACTTCTTTTCCAGAACAGAACTTGTTTTTCTTTGAGCGGCTCTTTCTATCCCCACCCAGGCTCCCATCACAGCACATCTCTTCTGCCTCCATCCAGCCATAGACAAGCTGATAGGGAACAGGGGGAAATGAAAAAGCTTAAATATCTTCTACCAGGATGAACTTCTCATTTGCCATCCAAGAACCCAAATTGTTCTTGATCTCTATCGCTTGCATTTCCGTATTCGCTGTCTGGATCCTCTGCTTTATTTCTACCCTCACAGCACACAAAGGGGGCTGTCGCTTCATTCCCTGTTGTGTCTTGGGTTTTGTCAAAAGGATGGAGCTGGTGGTGGGACTTTGCTGAGTCTGTTCTCGTTCATTGCAGTGTAATTGCCAGAATGTCTTCTGAGAGTGTAGGACAAGAACTTTGGAGGAAAACAAAGTGGGAGAGAAGCACTAGAGCTTCCCTGACTTCTGTTCTGATGCTCACCTTGGGAATGTTCTGGCTTTTCACTGCCCAAAGGCAGCAGCTGAAGGGCTTGCAGCTGCTGAGCTGTCCGTGCCCACATGCTCAGAGGCTCTCAAAAGACCTGTGGTGGTGTTCAGCCTTGGCCCCTCTGGCACCTCAGCTTCTGATCCTGTTGGGCCTGTCTGCCCATAGCCAGCACATTCTCTATCCAGAGTTTTTCACATGGTCGAAAAGATCAGGTAAAGGGATTGGGAATTCAATGTGAGGATGATAATATTCAGGGCCAAGAAGATGCTTCAAGCATCTCTGCTGTGAGGACAGGCTGACAGGGTTGAGGGTGTTGAGTCTGGAGAAGAGAAGGCTCTGGGGTGACCTTATAATGGTCTTACAGTACCAGAAGAGGGTCTGCAAGAAAGCTGGAAAGGGACTTTTTACAAGGGCGAGTAGTGATAGGATGAGGGGTAATGGCTTCGAACTGAAAGAGGGGAGATTGAGATGAGATCTGGGGAAGAACTTCTTTGGTGTGAGGGTGGTGAGACCCTGGCCCAGGCTGCCCAGAGAAGCTGTGGCTGCCCCATCCCTGGAGGGGTTCAAGGCCAGGCTGGATGGGGCTTGGAGCAACCTGGTGTGGTGGGAGGTGTCCCTGCCCAGGGCAGGGGGTTGGAATTGCATGATCTTTAAGATCCCTTCCAACCCAAGGCATTCTATGATTCTGTGATATTAAAAACAAAAAAAAAAATGTTGCCTTTAGTGAACTTTTTTTGATTTAAGAAGGTGCAGTCTATGATAGTTTGTAGGGCATTTCCAATTCCAGTAGCAAGACTCTGGACGTAAGGATGTGATGTAAGGCTGGTAGTATATTAGGCTTGGACCACATTCAAGATTTAGGGTTTCTGGCTAATAAGCACTGGGAGAAATATTATAAAAGAAAATGTTTTCACTCTGAGAAACTGAAATAACCAAAAATTCTAATATATGAAAACAAAATCAAATTCAAGCATAATATTAGGGCAGACTGGGCAGTATTCTCCAAGGCTGTCCTTGGTGGTGGCGTTGATGATGCCGCTGCTCCAGCTCAGTGGGAGAGCCCAGCACGTCTCCCGTGAGTGCTCTGGTGGGAGACGTAGCTCATGAAGAGGAAAAGGTGCTCAAGCAGCAGCTCCCGGGGTCACTGGCAAAGCAAATTTAATCGCTTGTGGTGAGTTCATCTGAAAAGAAACTGTCTTATAAAATCAAACAGAGCTAAACCACCCTGCTTTCTGCGTGCCTGCCCCAAAGTAGGACGCTGTGTTGTATTCTCCAAGTGGAAAATTGAAGCACGGCAAGAGCTTCTCCGAGTTTATGAACAGAAAATCAGATTTTAGTGGGCAAGCTCTATGCATCGCATTTTCTGTTGGAACTGTATTTTAACAAGAAATTCCCTTTTGTCTGCAATTGGAACAGATTCTTTTGTACCCACAATCTAATATGTAGGTATTGTAAACATCAAATTATTATGTTCATAGTCAGCTTTCACTCCTTATTTACTGAAGCAAAATTTTACGGATTGCATTTATGTAGTTGATTAAACCAGTAGTTTTGGGAAGCAAAGTGCCATTAACTAAAGGAGTGTTTTAAAAGGTTACGATAACACAAATCTTTAATCATTAAGGAACACTCTAAGATTAGAAAATGACTGAAAATATACTTTCCTTACTTGAACAGTCTAAACAGGGACTGGGCGCATTTTTTATTTATACTAATATTAGTCGCTGGTTCATTAATATGAATTTTATTTGATTCTACACAAATTTTATGGTTTTCTTTCTAGCCACAGGCAGGAGTTGTTTGAATGCCGGCTTCTTAATGCAAGCAAAACCAGTGGAGCTACTTAGAGAAGCATATTAACAGTAACGTATGCTACAACATTTCCAGCCCAGAGGACCTGAAAACTGAGTATATTGCCAGTACCCTTCAAAGAGCTTGAAAGTCTGTAGACAGAAAATAGGGCTGGCAAGTAATTGTAAAGAGAGCGAATTAACGTTGGTCTTTGTACGGTGTCTGTAAATGGGAGGTGATAAATGCAATTTTCCTAATGGATTCAGAAGGATTTTAAGAGGCAGACAGTGAACTGGATTTCAGATAAGGAGCAGGCTTCATAAATAGGTGGTTTTCTCTTGCGGAAAGAAATGCTTGTTATCACAGAGGCTGTTTTGGTTTTTTTTTCCTATTTATCAGCAGTCGCGCTACGCTGTGGCGTATCGTGCTTGTACCGTAGAGGGTTTGTCTCTGCACCAGTTCAACCCTCACTCAGTAATTAAGGGGATCACACACTGGAGGAAGCAGAGGAGATGGTTTTGCCCTCCCTGTGGTTTTCCATCTCTCCTTCTTCGCTGGGTGCACGGGCACCCTCTCCTTGGAGGCAGACGCTTGTAATGAAACGGTGTTGTGCTTTACGGGGACGTTGCGGCCATAAATAAGTTCCAAATCTCTCCTCTGTGCAGGAGTAGAGCAGAGCAACAGGAGAGGAGAAGCTGTCCCAGCCGGCCGTGCTCAGTTGCTGTGGGAACTCAGAGCAAGCGAGAGTCGGATAAATTTAATTGGACAAGCAGACGACACGTTCTCTCCAGTTGCTGCCGCTTGGGCTCTGAAAAACCCTAAACGGCGTCCCCAGAGGGACCAACCTGCTCGGTTGCTTGACTTCCATCTCCTCCAGCAGGCTTTATGCCCGCTGGCACTTGCTCCTGATGTTCTTGACTGGTTGGAATAGGATAATGAGATTGCAGGCAGGCTCCGCGTTCTCCTGATTGCGTTTTCACTGCAATTTGCCTCCTGGTTATTTCGTTGTTGTTGTGTCTTTTTGTGTAGAAAGAAGAAAGGCTGCGGTGATTTACTTCTGAACCTCCTCTCTTTGACTTGTTAGGAACCAAAGCCAGTGGGTGGCTGCATGTTTGCAGGCTTTTGGCAATCACCTTCCCTGCTTGTGTCAGCGTTAAGGATGCATCTCATTTTGAGATGCTGAGGAATTCGAGTCTGTAACTTCTGTGTCTGTTTTAAGGAAGGGATTTCAGAAAAATAGGCTTAGTTAATATTTGCATTACTTGGTTTCTATAGGTTCTCAGTAGCGTATGTATCTGGCAGTGCCTTTCATTTAGCCAGGAGTCATGTACAGTGGAAGCATTAGCACCTCAGAGGCTGATTTGTGTTCTTGGTGTAAAGGAAACCCAACTCAAAACCTTTTCTGAAGTGATATATCCTGTCTCAGGTGTCCCCTCTCTGCTGTGTGATGAGTTCCAGCCCCTCATCCTCAGCCTTCCTCCTTACCGCATCCACTCTGATTCAGGAGATTTTCTTTACATCTCAGCTTTGATGGGCTCAGTGCAGGCACTGGTGGAGAGGCTGTGCCTGTGAAACCTGCCTGAGGATTTATTGTGTGTTCTGCTCTCCACAGGGAGGCTGGAGCTTTGCGTCCCAGCCCTGCGTGGTGCCCATCCCCTGGAAATGGGGCACAGGATGGGGCACAGCGGGGAGTAGCCGAATGTGCTCTTCTCTGTGCTCTTGGTTTGTGGATACATTGAAGGCTTCAGTTAAGGGCAGTTTCCCAACTCTAACTCATCACTACGTGTTGTCACTTCAGTGTTGACAGCTCATTCTGGCTGTTCAAAGCACAAAACAGAAGCTGGTCCCTGCCCTGAGGACTTTGAAGATGAAGTGGGAAATGTCCCCTAAGACCAAACGCACTTGGGGAGCTCAGACGTGCACACACAACCCCAAGCTGTCTTGTTTCCCAGCGTGAAAAGAGGTTTGTTTTTGTAGCCCAGCTGGGCTTGGCAGAGCTAGATGAGGAGCCCTGCCGAACATGGCACCCTGGCCATCCCAAAGGATGCGCAGGACACGCCGGGACACCCATCCCAGGAAGCTCCGTCACTCCATGCCCATCTCTGCCCGCTGTGGAGAGCTGCAAAGGTGGCTTCCCGTGGGAAGTCTCTGGATGGGGTGGCAGGTTTGGGCAGCCAGAGGAGGCTTTGCACGTTACCCGTTGATTCCATAAATCTGCTGATGAGTGATAGCACTTCAATCTTTTGTGATGCTCAACCAAAACAAAGTGTCAAGCTATTGCCCGCTAGGATGAGGCTGCTCATCCTTGTGCCAAGGGTAACGAGGACAGCTTGGGGGAAGTTCTCACTTAACGAGGACCCTGCTCTCCCTTTGATGCAGGATTTTGGGTGACTGATGCTCAAAGCTGGCTCCCCGGTACCTTCTAGTATCATTTATGTTTAGAACCAGGGGTTTTGTCACCCGTTCTTCTGTGGTGGTGTAAAGAGGGCACTCAGCTGGTGGAAAATTGGTCCAGAATGTGCCTCTTGGGAGCACAGGATGTAGATTTTTAGTGTTGCTGATTAGCTGTGCTCAGTCTGATTTCCAGATTAAATCAGGTGCCTTTCCATCCGCCTGGACGCCCTCACCCCATCTGCAGTGAGTGGTTAAGTAGGGTTTTTTCTTTTTGCCTCTTTAGCAGAGTCACGAACCCCCCTCCCCTCCCAGAGAACCAATTCCCCCCTTGCCCCCAGCAGAGCTCAGAGATGCAAAGCCTTTCCGACAGCTCCCACGGTGCTACGTGTGCCCGTCTGGACGTCACCTCCCTCGGGGTCCATGCAGGGTGACAGACCCTGACAGTCCCAATCAGCACATACACACGCAAAAACCACTTCTGTTGTCAGGGGAGCCCAGAGAAGTACGTACAGAAAATGTGTCTGGCTCCCTTATGGGCTGCGTGTGAAGAGCTGGAGGTCGATGAACCCCACGCAGCCCCCCCGGCTGCAGAGCTCAGACCGACATCTGGGAAATGGAGACGTCTGAGCAGAGGCTGGTGGAAGGAAAACGATTTTCCTCCCTTTGTTCAAAGTTGTTTCGTTCAGGCAGAAAATGGGTGCAGATCCTCCGGCAGGCTAAATCCGGAACTCCACCTGGGAAGCCAGTGGTTTGACTTTGATTTTTAGGCAGCAGCAAAACTTGACTTGCAATCTTTAGGAGGAGAGGGAAAAAAAAAAGCCTTCCCCTCCCGCATGGGCTGGGTGGGTGACCCATCCGTATGTGGATGTGAGAAAGAGCTGTGCTGAAAAATAAAAGCATCAAGGCAATGCCAGTGGAGGTATCCTCATCGTAATAGATGCCAGAGACAGAAAAGAGCAGGTGTCTCCAGGGGATGAAGGTGCTGCTGTCACATTGGCACCTCCGTGTGACTCTCCCAGTCTCTGGGGCCCTTTCATGGTACACAGAACATTTTTCCTTTCTTACTTGTGATTCCCCAGACGCCGGTGACTCTTGGGCTGGATGGTCCATCCTTACCTCGGGAGGGAGCCGTGGGCTTAGGGCAATGGCTCTCTTCTGCCATTAGCCAACAGGCCAGCCCAGCCTGAGAAGTAACCCCTCTGGATGGATGGGGAAGGGGCTGGTGGTGCTCAGGCTCAGATCCCCAGGGGAAGGTTTCATTTTCCCCTTCCTCCTGCCAATCTGACTATTCTGATTTGCCGCTATTTTGCTCATCCAGACATTTCCAGGTGGGGAGACGGGTGCTGTTAATTTTGGGGAGGCCTTGTAGACCCTATGAAAGCTCTGGCTGTGCTCTGTGATTTTTGTGCGCAAAGACTTTAACCCTTTAGACCATACCTGAGGCTTCCGAGGGGGTTGGCCAGGGTTTTGAAATCGCGCTAACTCCTTTCCAGAGCCTATTTCATCATGTCTAACGCGTGGGGGGCAACTAACACTGATGCTCCTGCTGGCTTTCCCCGCTCATGTTCTTCGCCAGCCATTCTCTCTCCATTCCTACAATTTCTTTGGCTCAACCCTCTAATCCCCCTATCTCAGCTGAAAATTTCCTCTGATTTTTTTTTTTTTTTAATTGCGTTCTTGGGGGGAATTGATGGAAAGTTGGGTCCTAACTTGTCGCCTTCCTCCCCCCCTTAGCAAGCAGCAGAACTCCTCCAAATCCAAGTCCGTTTGGGAGCAGAGGACCAGCCAGATCCGGATGCACAATTTCCGAGCCAGCTGCGAGGCACTGTACAACGAGCTGGATCCAGAGGAGCGGGTGCGATACGCTACCACCCTGCACATCAGGCCAGACATGAAGACCCACCTGGATCGGCCGCTGGTGGTGGAGCCGAGGAGTGAAGGGAGAAACAACATCAACAAGCTCAGCCCCGTGGACGTGCAAGAGGTGGAGCAGACCAGAGTCAGCTCCACCGATGGGGCAGAAGCTCCGCGGAAGCACCACCGGCATCGGGATAAGGAGAAATTGGGAGAGCAAGAGAAGGGGGATGTGACCAAGGATGAGAATGGGGAAACCGGTGCCAACAATAAGGAGGAGAGGCACAGGCAGCACAGGAGCCGCAGTAAAGATGTGGAAGGGGGGACTAAGGAAGGGAAAAGTGATCGCAGCAGGGGTCAGGAAGGGGGAAAGAGGCACCATCGCCGAGGGTCGGTGGAAGAAGGTGCCGAGAAGGAGCACCGTAGGCATCGGACTCACCGGCACTCTGCCGAGCGGCAAGGCAAGGAAGGCAATGGGACAATCAACGGGGCCAGGAGCGAGCGGCGTTCCCGACACCGGGGAGGGTCGAGGTCTGGGAATAGGGATGGAGAGCCAGGGTCCAAGGGTGAGAATGGAGAAGAGCCTCACAGACGGCACAGGTTCAGGAACAGGGCACTGTCAACCTACGATTCGGTGGAGAAGGAGAACGGGGAGAAGGAGGGGGAGGCTGGTGAGAAGGAGCACCGCAATCATCAGCCCAAGTAAGTGAGCACTGTGTGTCCAGACATGTCCTGGGACAACCTGGGGGGGCCATGAGACCCCAAAAATCTCTTAGGAAATGTTTTATTCCCGTCTTCATGGTGTTCCCTGCTGCTCATCTTGCACCCTCACCATGTACCACCATAACCTGCAGGTCCATTTTGTTGAAATCAGTAATGACACAGGTTCCCAAAGATTTTGGTCCATGATGACCTGTAGAGGTTTAAGGAATGAAACATCTTTGGTGTGAATGCCAACTGGCTCTCTAAGACGTAACATGGAACAGCAAATTTGACAGCCCGAAGGAAATTCCTGTGGGGTGTATTTTTCAATGGCATCCACTCTTGCTTGTAGCCCTTTGGTTTTCTGATATTTTTTTTTTTTAATGGAGAGCCTGTCAGCTCCATCACCACACCACAGCACGTGGCCTCTTCCATTAAGAACAATGATGTACCCCATTTGGTTTAATTCTTACGTCAGTCAAGTGAGAAAAATAGTACTCGTGAAGCATTTAGAGCAGTTAATAAAGAAGGATAGATTGCCTTTGCGGCTTTATTAGTCTGATGGAAATGAAGTTTCACTGGGATTCTTCAGAGTAGAGCTCATGTCACCGTGGAGAGCTGTGAGTGGCACTGAGATAATAATTTTCCTGTCTATATTATCTTCCTTTCAGATGGATTTCACAGCACTTTGCATACAGTTTAGTTTGATCATGTGCACAAGCTCCCTTCCTTCCTCACCGAAACACAGAGGAATGCAGGCACTATTTAGCCACTTACAGTGACATTAGGGAGTGGTTTAGGACTGGAAAAGAGAATCACCAAATTTAAATAATCCCTCAGGAGAATTTAAGCAGAATGTCAGGCTTCATTCAGAAACCAGCTGATGCTGGAAAGCTGATGTCGCTGTTACAAGCAAGAGCCGTGTGGTCCTTGCTTATATGAACTTCAGTTCCGAGTCTCATTAAACCAAATAAAGTGATGTTTGGTGGCACAGTTCCTCTTAATGTTGCTTGGATGTTGGTTCAGAAGGTCTCGGAGGAGAAGATCACATACTGTGCTATCAGGAAGTTGTCCTGCAGTCTTTCTGCAAAGAACTTCTGTGAAGGAAATGGTCTACGAAACCCAGCAAGAGATGCAGCATCAGGGTGCAGATGTTGTCTATGTCGTTCTTGGGCCATATTTAATAAAATCTGCTTTTCTGCCTTAGGGAGAACCAGTGTGAGATTGAAGCTAGTGGAAGCGTGAGTGTCCCCGTGCACACCCTCCCCAGCACCTATCTGCAGAAGGTGCCAGAGCAGCCAGAGGATGCTGACAACCAGAAGAATGTGACACGCATGATTCAACCACCTCTGGACAAAACCACCACTGTGAACATTCCTGTCACCATCACTGCCCCGCCAGGGGAAACCACTGTCATACCAAGTGAGTGCCTTTGTCCCCCTGCTTTTTTTTTTGCCATGAAATTGCCAGAAAAGAGCTAACTTTCCAAGGAGCTAACAGTATGCTTTAGGTGATGGGTGTTCTCCTGATCACCAGTGTCCTGGAAATGATGGAGAGGAGAACTTGTTCATAAAGGCTCTACAATTCACATAGCCTGCAGGAACCCACAGCGCGAGGGTCAGCTGGTGGCTCTGGAAACCACCACGTAAGGTTCCCTGGAGGTGGCTCACCAAAGCACATCCCTGTATCTTTATGTAAGAGAAAGATGCAAAAGGCAAGAAAACCAACAAAACTGAGAGCTGTGCAGCAAAATAAGCAACTCCGGTAGCAAACCAGTCAAGACCTTGTGGTGAGCATGGGAGTAGCTCCTCTGCTGCCATGCTGCAGGCTGCCACCCCAAAAGTATTCTGCTATGCTTCCTCGGGTGTCACAGGGCACAGCTGGCCACAGGTCCCTCAGCAAAGGACAGGGGAGGCAGTGGCATCGCATTCAAGCCCACAGGTAGAATTCATGCTTCTCAACTTAATTGACCCTGCTGTGGAGCAGCAGGTCTTTCAGCACAGCATCCATGGTGTGACCCTGCTGCTCTGAGTTCCTTCACACTGTGGAATTGTAGAGCTTCTTGCAGTCCTCCCCATCTCACTTTCAGTAGATTCATCCCAGCTTGTTCCAGAGCTCTCTCCCTTTGTCAATGTAGATTTACAGGGTTCTGTAGATGGTCCCAGGATCGTTGTCTCCATGCCCTGTTCCAGGCAGCTACCACCCTGTTCTGCCTGGCTTGTGGCTCACTCCTGGCACTGTAGGCGCAGCCTGGAGAAGTCTGGAGAGCTGTGGGGAGGGTAAGGAGAGGTGCAGCGTGAAATCCAAGAGGTCCACATCAGGTCACAGGTAGTCAGGACTCTGTTGTCTAAGAGGAAATCAGTTTCTCAATGTGATTTTTTTTCACTGCGTTGTTAGCCACACAGGACTTGGCGAGTCGTCCCCCCCCCCGCTTCCTTTTTCTTAAATGTTAATTTTACTCTATTGCAATACTGAGTTCCCGTCAATCATAATTTATCAGCCTCTCTCTTTCCTGGCCATTTCCTTTGTATCTGGTTTGAGATACGGTAAAGGGTTTATTGAACATGTCACTCACACACAATGAAATGTCATTTTGCTGCAAAAATAAAATAAAAAGTAATATAAAACCTGCACCTAACACATTGTAAGTGGGTGGAGTTTTTTGATTCTAGGTCCTGGGAATTAATAGACAAGTGTATATAGCTGTCGAGGAAGAGAATTTATAGCATAAAATGTTTTCCAGTTCATATATTGGAAATTATCTTAAGTAAATTATCCTATAAAGCCGCTGCAAGTAAACTTATGATTGAAATTAGAGAATGTATTTCCAAGCTTGGGGA
>VZRU01006719.1:202061-242511 GCA_013398155.1 Pedionomus torquatus | reverse complement strand
GGTGTCAAGGTTTGGAAAAGTCTCCAAAAAGGGGATTGTGTAAGCAAAAAACCTGATGTGAGATGATGGAGCTCAACACCTTTATCCCCAGGGAGCTCTGCCAGAGCGGGGGTGCCCCATAGAGGCACCGGGCTGGGAAGTCCAGGAAGCTCCTTCCAAATCCCTGCTGGGAAATTCAGCAGTTTTAGCCCCTAGATTATTCCAACTCATCTAGCAATTTGCTCTTTTATGCATTCCAAAGACAGTCCTGCTACTGATCTATGGGAAAAGATAGAGAATTATGCGGTTGGTGAGATTTTCCGCCTTTCTTTCCATCAGTCCCCCGCCCGCTGATCCTCTCTCCCTGATGACTTACCGTATTTTGGAACAGGATTGCCATCCTCAGCCTGGCAGCTCGTGTATAAATAAGCATAAGGTTTCTTTGTTTGCCTGCACTGGGCATCTTCATTTCCTGGCCATTCCTTATACGTTGCTCATCAGTGCAGCAGTTAAGGAGCGTAATTGCAGCGTATATCATACTGTAGTAAATAGCGGCGATAATAATCAAATGATTGTTCATCACATTTAATCAACACATTCAGAGGCTGTCCCAGCTGCATTGTTTGCATATCCAGCTGTTGCAGGCAGCCTGCTGTGCGAAGACTGCGTATATATTTTTAACTCTCTTTTTCTCTTTCCTTAAATTCATGTTTCAGTGAACAACGTTGAGTTTGAAAGTAAAGCAGAGGAGAAGAAAGACGTTGATGACTTGACGAAAAACGGGCCTAAACCGATCTTGCCTTATAGCTCCATGTTCATCCTAAGTCCTACAAATCCGTAAGTCCTCTGAAAATACAGATATGAATTTTGGGGTTACAGGTAGAATCATAGAATGGTTGGAGTTGGAAGGGACCTTAAAGATCATCAAGTTCTAACCAGGGACGCCTTCCCCCAGACCAGGTTGCTCCAAGCCCCATCCAAACTGGCCTTGAACCCCTCCAGGGATGGGGCAGCCACAGCTTCTCTGGGCAACTCATTCCAGTGTCTCACCACCCTCACACCAAAGAATTTCTTCCCAATATCTAATCTCAATCTCCCCTCTTCCAATTTAAAACTGTTCCCCCTTGTTCTATCACTCCCACTCCCTGACCAAGAGTCCCTCTCCAGCTCTCCTGGAGCTCTCTTCAGATCCTGGAAGGCTTCTCTAAGGTCTCCCTGGAGCCTTTTCTTCTCCAGGCTGATCAGCTCCAGCTCTTTCAGCCTTCGTAGGAGAGGTGCTCCAGCCCTCTGAGCATCTTCAGCTACTTCATGCATGGATGTTCAAAGCAATGCCATCAGCTTGGTCTTCATCTCTGCCAGTCAAACACATTTGGAAATTAGATGAAAAGTTATGTAGACTGTGGAACACATGCTGCCTTTCAGCTGGGCTCTCCTGGGGCAATAGATTGCCAGGACAGGAAAGAAAAAAAAAATGCTGTCCATAGACCCTTCCTAACTGCCCTGGTGGTGGTCAGGTCAGCTGGAGCTCATTGATGGATGGACAGTCCCTGAGAGAAGGCACTATCTGTCAGGAGAAGCAGGTTGGGGGCTGGTTTTGAAGTCAGCAAATTCTTGCAGGTTCCTCAGCTGGAACTCCTGTTCTTTCCATACTGCGAGACCCCTTGCATCACTGAAAACTTTGAACTGCTGGGAAAACATGAATGTTTTTCATTTGCCAAGGCTGTTGGGATTGCAGCATTTCTTCCGCTTCAGGCATCTCTGCCTCATGGGGAACTTTGTACTCAGAGCTTGTAAATACTGAATGTGTCGCTCTGAAGGGCTGCAGGACTCGACAAGAGCGGCAGGGGTTGTAATAATTGTAGCATGAAGGCCTGTGAGTCATTTTAAGCAGTAATTTAGGGCAGCGGAAGGCATGTGAAACTTCTGCCAACCCAGAGATCTTCTAGGAGCAGGTGTAATAGCTTCTCTCTGGCTCAAGGTAGACTTGTTGCCGATCCTAGATGTTTCTGAGGTTGTACTCCACATGCTCAGATACCTAAGATGGGGCTTAGGTGCCCTTCCTTTGGCAACTCCATTCAGTGGAAGAACGAGTGCTCCTAACACCTGGAGCTCGGATCCTGGCTCCTGGGAAGCTGATGGAATAAAACGGGCTGCTCTGGGCACTCATCTTTGACTTGAGAAATGCATCTGTGGTAGACCCCATGGCGCTTCTGGACCTTCAGGCAGGCTGAATAGTCTCTTTAACCACAAGTGCCAGCTGTGTAGTTCAGGCTACAGCCCTGCACGCTCCAAGATGGTACAGTTATGAGCCCAGAAGGAATTAATCAGTGGGAGAAGTTAGAGACTGTCAGTACCAGGTGATAGAGAGGGAAATGACCCCAAACTACACCTAATCTAATCTCATCTCCAAAAGAAATGAACTGACGAGTCACCACGTGCCCCGTCTGTCTCCAACCCAGGAGGAAAACGCTTGTGTTTCCCCCTTGCTGCCATCTCTAGCTCCATGCTTTAGGATGACTAAGCTGAAAGCCCAGAAATTTTTCCCGTTTCAGAACACAGTGCTACAATTTGTGCTGTTTCAAGTAAGGCAATGTGTCCTTGGAATTCGTGTCCAAGTCAGCAATGGGGAGGGGAGAGCGTTAGACAAGGTGCACTTACAGTGGGATTATACTTTTTGGGCCAAATCTGAATGATAGAGCTTGGCTCCTGTCTGGTTGGAGAAAGGAAAAGGTATTTCCCCAACGTTTGGTAGCTCAAGTCTTCTTGTTGTGATGAGTGATCCCCAAAAATCAGTGTGAGCTGCCAAATGCTCAAGTCAACAGTGTGGAATGGGAAGCCAGAGAGTCCTGAGCCCCAAAGGGTCTGAATCCAGGAAAGGACTGGGCAGACAGAGAAGCAGCAAGACGTTTTGGTTTCATATGTATGCTGTCTGCTCCCACTTCATCCTACAGTTGACCTTCCGAGCCTCATAGGCCAGGATTTAGTATGTAGTGTCAGTCTTGGAGTTTTCCATAGCACATACATATACACACACCACTCTTCCAAAAACTGCACTGAAAGACCATTGGAAAAACAAAGTTCACTGGCAAAGAGGTGGTGTAACACAGGGCCAAGGGGAAATAACAAACGAACACTAAACTCTAGGAATGTCAGCAACTTGTTTATCTTCCTCTGGGCAAGTTGCAGGCCCAGCTGAATCCCCTCAGGTGTTTTGGCTGGTAGTGTCTTCTCAAGAGAGGTCTTTCGGCTTTCTGGGCTATGAAGGATTTCACCACGTCTGTCACTAACTACCTCCCTTCCCGGCCCCACCGGGAATGTGTGACCCGGGTGCTGCCGGTGGGCAAAATGATTCTGGGAAGCAGAAATGAAATGCATTTTCAAGTGCCACCCACCCTCTCAAAACAGATGTGCCTTTAAAATGATTTCCCAAACACCGCTGGCAGTTTACAAACGCTCCCCCGTCTCACTGCTGGCTATGAATGGTGAAGAGTTGAAAATAGAGGCTTGTTATTTCTTCGATGAGTTGGGTTTGATGCGTGAGTTACAGTTACAAACGTTATGGAAAACACTGCCTTTCACGTCTGCGGATTCATAGAGCACAGGGCTGGTGATCCCCATCGGTCAGATTGATAAGGGTAAGGAATCAAGGGTTAAAGGATCCACAAAAGCACTTTTCTTCACATAATTTTGAAGTCAAATCTGTTCCTTTGGCATTTGTAACTCTTTCATTCATTAGCCATCCAGAGACAATGAATGTCTAAGTGAAGTAGATGTGAAAAATAAATTTTAATTCTAACTGCTCAGATATTTGCTTAGAGAAAATGTGCTGTAGGAACTGAATCACGTTCTCGGATAATGAGGTTGTTGGCAAGTTGTGCGTATAATTTGATTCTGTGGCAGAGCTTAAGTCCTTTATTCAGCTGACAAATACGGTGCAAATATAGAGTTTTCTCTGCAGTTAAGCATTTGTGAATTGTGGTCAGATAGAGTTATCAGCCGAAAGTCGTGAGCAGTTTCGCATTAGTTAGAAACGGAAGCATTTGTCACTTTTCTTGGACACAACTTGTGAAGGAAAAGTTTAGGTTAAGGTAATGAAATATATTACTGTAAAGTGTTTTTGCAGTTTATAAAGCAGAGCTTAGAATAAAGTGCAGGCAGAGGTACTTGGCAAGAGGGCGATTGCTAGAAGTAATACTCGTAGCTACAAAGCCGGTTTCAGCCAAGAGCCTCACAGCGCAGAGCAAATATCTCAATTTGAAAGGGCTTAGTTGATATTAAAACGATTTCAAAACTAGTTTTGAACTTGCAGGACTTTAGCCTGTGAGTTCTAAGTGAAGAGGATTGGGGGGTATATAAACATAATTGAGTCTGAAGGCTTGAAAGCTCTCAGTGCTCTTTTGGCTGCCGGATGGATGTCGTTGCGTTGCAGAGGGGTGAGAGGGTGGTCCAGAGATGTTAAATGTCTGTCTGCACATCTCACCACAGATCTGTTAAAGAATGGGGTTTAAAGCCGTTGATCCTAGTGTTTATTTTCTTAGCATTATGGTATTAGGAAACCTGAAGGTGATATTCGTGAACGTTGTCCTTCTGCCGCTCTTTCATACTTCCAGCACCCTCAATGCCTCTCCTGTTTGCAGGATTCGCCGTCTCTTCCACTACATCGTCAACCTGCGCTATTTTGAGATGGTCATCCTCATAGTGATAGCCCTCAGCAGCATCGCCCTGGCTGCAGAAGACCCTGTCCAAGCCGAGTCACCGAGGAATGATGTGAGTACCAACCAGCACGGCCAGAACAAACCTGTTCTGCTTCTCCCGTGGCGTGTCCGTTTCCATCTCCAAAGGATAACATGGTGCAAAATACTTCCAGGTGCAAAACCGGAGCTTTCTTCAATAGCATACTCAAAATAGCTTGTTCCACCATCAAAATACTTGCAATTTCTGTCCCTTTCAGCCTCTTCAGCCACAGCTGAGATTGAGAACTTTGAAATCAATGGTGTTTGGCTGGTGTGACTTATGTGGAAGAAGCCTGCAAAGCTTCCACACCATTCAGCGACAGCAAGGGCTTCCCCAGTCACAAGCCGGGGCTGGTGTTGTCCTAAGATCCCCTGCTCCTGCTAGAGCAGAGCCTGAGGAAGTAAAAACAGACATGGCTTTTTAGCATAGCCACAATCTCCTAGAATTAGCAGAAAGTCTGCTTGTCTATGGATGTCAAACCGAAGTTGGAACCTCCATGGATGGGTGCTGTTAGGAGAAGAAGTAGGAAGGTGCCACCTTCCACGTAGGAGCAGGCAGCCCAGGAATGCTTGTGGAGCAGGGGCTGGGTGTCTTTTTTTTTTTTTAGCAGGTTCACATGGGGACGTTGGCACAGGTACAGGCACAGCTGGGATTCTACAGAACTGAGGATTAAGTGTAGAAATGGCAAGGTGCAGGTGGCCTGATTTTGAACTTTTCAGTGTAGATAGTTGCAGTGTGTGGGTATAGCGTGATACTTTGATTGACATGATATCCATTCGTGATGTATAATTATATGAATTTGGCGATGAATAGGTGCATCTCATCCACAGAATTGTGCTAAACTTTGGGAGATCTACAGGTTTTGGAATGGCATTGCATTTACCAGGAAGTCTGCAGAGGAGTCTGTGCTCATCCACCCCTAACAGATTAAGGAGCTGAATTTCTTCTGAGCACCAGTCTCGACAGATCAGGTCGGAGCAGGAGCTGCCTGGCCTGACCTCCTGCCTCTGAATCTGCTCAGCATTAACTTTTTCCAGAGGAGGATCCATGAATCCCTGTATCAAGTAATGAGCTGAAGTAGCTATGGGCAATCTGGCTCCCTCATCCTTAATAACCGTGGAATCAATTTTTCAAAAAGGATTTTATCACTCTCTTACCCTCCCAAGGTCCTTAATAATACTGTCATCAGCTGCAAGCAGAGGAGAAACTCAAGCTACTACACAGATGCTGGCAAATAAGCTCTTTAGGAAAGGATATTTAAATATTTTGATTTGAAATATCCATTTTGCCTTATTAAACCTGCCCCGTGTGCAGGTGCACTGAAGCAACCCACGCACAGGCTGCAGCCTGGCAAGGGCTGGAAAAAACGTTGCTTTTTAAATCAGGTGATTCAAGTTTGTGCCTAAAGTGTTTGAAATCCTCGCATCTGATGCTATTTACCCATTGTAGCAAATAAATCGTTGCTAGAATAGACTTTTTGCTCATTTTGATCGTTTCAGTGTGGAGCCTTCCTTAATACTCCTTTCTCTTTTCCCATTTAGGCTCTGAAATACTTGGATTATATCTTTACGGGTGTCTTTACCTTTGAGATGGTGATCAAGGTAAGATTTTTTTCCAGGTGGAATGGTTCACCTCCCAGTTTGGATTTCCATCCTCTCCTTGAGGGAGGGTGGAGTGGGACAGAGCTTAACTGGGGCGCCTGGGGCAACTGGTGGCTTTATCTGGGGAATAGCAGTCGGAAGAAGCCAGTGTCCAATAGATGCCTTTCTGTAACAGCTTTCCTGGTTTCTTTAATCTGACATTTTATGAAGGAAAATAAGGGCATCTTTAGTAGCTGTGGTTGTGTATGAGGATAAGGAATGTGGGTGCCTGATGAAGAAACCTCTGTGTGTGGCTAAGGGCAAGAGGAGCTGACAGTCCTCATTGAGACAGCTCTGATTCTTCCCTTTCCCTTTGATGTTGATCGAGGGTATTAATAGCAACTGATTCTTGGTTTGTCACGTTTGAAAAAGTTGAGGATTTATCTTTCTGCTTTACTTGGTAGTGTAATGGGCTTTGTTGAGACAGTGGGGCAGTTCTAGTAAAGTCAGGATTTATTCTTGGAGTAAGGGTGGAGTTAGTTTCTACTGTCAGAGCAAGACGCAAAAGAGATGCGGAATAAAAAAACAGATTTTCCTTTGTTCAGTAGAAGGATTTGAAGCTATGTGAAGAAAGCAACCTTGTGTGGGTGGGCAGTTGTAGAGCTCTCAGGAAAGCAAATGAAATGTCTACCAGGCATGTTGGGACTCAACTCCAGAAGCTCAGCAGCAGCAGTGTAAGGAGAGGCTCAGTCTTGTGCTGAATCCCACCAGGCTCCCCTGCCGAGCAGCATCTCCCAGCAAATGCTCTGGAAAGATGTATTTCTTCAACTTGCATTTTCCTCTGGGTCTTCCCATCCCCTCCCTGTGTTTTATTGTGCAGTATCCTATGCCAGTTGTCCATTCTGCCTAAACTGGCAGGAGTGGGGTAGAATAAAATGAAATGAAACTATTTGGACATTTCACACACCGACTGCGGTTCCCATAAACGAGTGCATGTCCATGCACAGAATCCTGTGTAGCAGTTAGTACTTCTGTCTCTCGTGCTTTCAGTTATGGATTATTGGCTTCAGCTTCAGTTTTGACAGAGCTCTCCGTGCCCATTAGAGGTGAAAAGCTTGACTGAGCATCTAGATGTTACCCTGCTGCTGCGAAGCCCCAGAGAATACTTTGTGAAGGGTCATTTGATCAAGGACACTCCTTGAACCCTCCTCTGTACCTCAGTAGCGTTGATTTGGTACTCGCTTTCTTAAAACTCTTTCTTTTGATGTGTTTCCTCTGAAGATGATTGACTTGGGGCTGTTACTCCACCCGGGCTCCTACTTCCGTGACCTGTGGAATATCCTGGACTTCATTGTGGTCAGTGGGGCCTTGGTGGCATTTGCTTTCTCGTAAGTACATTTTCCTTAACACCCTGATTTCTAGGAAATAAGTTGCAGAGGAGGCAGGACCCTGGTACAGAGCTGGTTGAAATGGAGTGTTTGTGATGCTGTTTCTCGGGGAAATGTTCATTTTCTGCTTTTTATCCTCTCAGAGGTGGAGGAAGAAAAAAACCCAACCCTAAATTTGTGTTGTAGAGTATCTTGAAAATTTTCCCAGCTTTAGGGTGAGTCCATTCAAACATCAAGACGATGGTTTTGTGGCCGTTCAGCCAACTTCTTTTCAAGGACACATTATAACAGTTTGTGACAGTCCAGTGTCTACAGGCACTTGCTTTAAAAATTGTTCTTACTGTGATAAAACAGTTAATGAAATCAGCTGATAAGTCAGTGAACTTTTTACAAAACATTATTTCTAGAGTCACGGATATTTCTGGTTCATCTGTCTTTGGTATTTCTCTCTCCTCCTCCTCTCTCGTTCAGAGCGCTTGCATTTCCAGAGAGTTTTACTTCTAAGGCTAATTGCTCCCTCCCTCAGTCACAGCCTTCTATTTGTGACATTAAATAATGTTCCTATTTAATGTCATGGAAGATTTTGAGCCACAGGAATTGCTTTTGGAAAATGAAGATTACCTTCCAGTTTGAGCATTTTTCTCAGAAGAGACCAGAGGGAGAGCAATGGGGGTTCTTCAGAATTTGGGGAGCTCAGGGGTTGGATGGCAGAAAGAAATTTTCCCCTTGTAGCTCTGGGCCATGGAATAATTGTATTGCAAATGTTTTCCTGAGAAATTCTGAGAGATGACCTGGAAACAGGCTACAGGACTTGGCCAGATTAATCTTCTGCTAAATTAGCCCGGAGTAATTACAGTGAAGGTTTAGCAGCCCGTGCCCAAACTCCACTCACCTGTTTGTTGACACGATGATTAGAGGAGGCGATGAAATTAGCAGTGTTTTGCTTGCTAATGAGAAAAAAGCATTCACCTTTGTCAAGGAACTGCGGAAGCGTGTCTTGTATATTTGAGACTGACAGGGATTTTTAGGCAGCCAGCCATCGCCGGTGCTCTCTGACGTGCTCTGCTGAGGAAAAATACCGCCATGTCCCTCACAGCATAAAAAGCTACGGGGATGTTTCTGGCAAGGTTGCCTTGGAATATTTCTCTGGAGTTTTTAATCTTCCCAAGTGTCGAAAGTCCGTTCCCATCAGGGCTGAGGGACGTGTATTTTAGATCTGTTCTTCACAGAAGATTCTGGATAAAAACTGTCTAAGCTAACTTGGCCCTGGAGCAGTTCAGCAGAAGGACTGACACCATCGGTGTGATTTTTGAGCCAGTTGAGGACTGATATTTCTCTTTTTCTGAATAGATTGTATTAAAGATGGAAAAGGGGAAATGCACCTTAAGACACATAAGCAAATTCTTTAACCCTATACCTCTATTTTTTGTTTTTTTTTTTTGTTTTTTTTTTTTGTCAGCAGTGAGCAGAGCCTTCCTGTAAATGATGAGATGATGAAGCCACATCACTTGCTGTTCTTCAGTGGGGGTGACAGTGGCTGTTCTTTGAGGTCTGGGCTTGCTGCACCCAATCCCACACCACAGAATTCTTTTAACCTTGGAGCAATCTGTGCTCAATAAAAATTTTTCAAAGGGAGAACGGCCGTCCTCTTTAAAGACATTGTCATTATTCCTTAAACATTAGCTTTTCAGAGGAACGGAGTGGCCTGTTTGTAACAAGGCTCTCAGCTGCTCTGGTGAATGTCTTGCCTTACCTAAAATTTGGCATCCAAAGGCAGGTGGCTTTTTAAGCTCAACCAGGTGCATGTGTGGCTTAATTTCCCTGCATCTTATATATATATTGACATTAGATCTTTTAAAACTGGATGCAATCAAACTGAGTTAAACAAAAGCATATGGAAAAATATGAAAAAAAATCGGAGAGAGGTGTAAGAGTAAAATAATATTAATCACAAATATTAGCTTGCAAAACAATATTAACCTGAGTCTGTGGTCCACTGAGATTTTTCTCTTTTCCATTAAGAAGTCAGCCTTTCAAGGGAGACGGAGCGTTTTGTCAGCCCTTTGGAGCAACTCCCTGTGCCTTGAGAACAAACATTAGGGTTTGCTTTTAAAACACCTTCTCTTTGAACCAGATTTCCTTTCGGACAAGTTATGGATTAAAATGAGTAATTTTTAATCCTTCCGAGGCTCTTTGTGCTCAGGTTTTCTATGGCTCACACTGGGCTGTGAAGATCTAACAGCACCTCATCAGCCTCTAAATAAATTACTTTCCCGTCCCCAGCCCGCGCTCCACAGTAGCGTGCCCCGAGCGGCTGCTCTTTCTCATGCTCTTTGAGTAAGTATCGAGCGGGGATTTAGGAAGCCAAAGTATAAAACCTGCCTGCCGGTTTTACTGTCTCCCAGATGAAAGAGAGCCAAACCTGTTTCTGAGGCTTGGAAAAAATTTGCATTTCTTCCGTGATTTGGGTTTTTATTATTATTATGATGATGACTGCAACCTCTGTGACGCGACCCTGTATCAGCTGGCAGAGAGAGCACCAACAGCTGATTTCAGAGAATATTTGCAGTATCTCTGGTTTAATCTGAGAGCAGGGAATCCAATTCCTGGCACCTGGTTCTGAATAGTAACGGGTTCAGCTGAAAATTGGCTACGTCGCCGTGTCCTTAGCTCAGCTGAATGGTTTGCTTCAACCGGACGGACGCACCCAGCCTGCCTGGATGTTGATAATTTTGAAAATGGGCTTGGGGAGAATAAACTGGGTAATCTTGCTTGTTTTGTTAGGTTTTTTTTTTTCTAGCTAACACTGCAGTCCTGTCACTCATCATCAGTGTCACTGTAAAAATGTACGCAGTGGGGCTGTTTCCAGTTTCTCTTTGCAAGAACAGAGGGGCTGCCACACAGCGGGTGGGATTTAATTCTCATGCCCGTTCTTGCCCTCGCCGGTGCCCGGTGAAGGCAACGTGAAGCAACTTCTTGCAGGGTGGATGTGTCACTGAAAAACTAGGAAAAAAACCCTCCGTTCCCTGAACCGTTCCCATCTGGAATATTGCAACAGCCGATGTTTGTTTAGGTGTAGGAGATGGAATCAGCCATTGCGTTGAGGTTCATAAAATCCAGCTCAGCCTCTCAAACCAGCTCTGGGTCTGCTTTCTGCCTTAGCTCTTCAGAAGCTATTCTGTGCTTGACTGAAGTTCCAAGAACTTCATTATTTTTAAAGCAAGGCCCCCGATACGATGCTAGAAACGTTACTAATACCGACGAGGATGATAATAAAATAATGTCTTCCATTTAGCGATACATTTCAAAGAGAAATCCCTTGCTTTTTCTGGAGATAAACTTGCCACAAACACACAGGCGTGTTTTAGCCTTTAGGGAAACAGAAGTTGAGGAGCTTAAAGCGAGCCAGCGCATTTGTCATCAAAATTTATCAGCCCCGGGTGTAAAAAACTGCTCATTCAATAGAAATAGCTGATGAAGAGCAGCAGAGAGATTGCATTTTTACATTTTTGCCATGAGAAAGGTGGCTTGGATGCCCAGAATTTCGTGCTGCTCCCTGAAAAAGGAAAAGAGCATTTGCCAAACCCTCAACGTTGCTGCCTCCCGAAGTGTGGGGAGGATGGGGGTGTGTTTGCCCTTGGCTGATGCGCCGCAGGGCTGGGGGCAGGGGGTGGGTTTATGCCATAGAGCCAAGCTGGTGCCTCCTGGCTTGTTTATTTTGATGAACATTGAGTTTGGTGGGTGCGGGACAGGGGGCTGGGGTTCTCTGCCAGCACGTATCTCTCTGTGCATGGGGAGCACTGTATAGCCTTATGTTTCTGTTTGTCATTGACTCTGCTCTTTCTTTGTCTTCCTCTTGCTGGAATCTCTCTCTAGGAGTTTCATGGGGTAATACGTTATTCCTGTCTCTTGCTGCACTGTTTTGCCTGTCCAACCTGTGTTCCACACACTCGCCACTGTGGAAACGAACCATGTTACACCCATTGCATCAACTCCGTTGTCCCTTTATTACTCATCATTCAATGAAACCTGTTTTCCCTTAACAGTCCTCATTCATCCTAGTGTTTTTTAAGCAGAGACTAGAAGCAGACTGGAAAGCCAAGGAGACCAGAGAGTCTTGACCAGAGTGTCAGAAACTATAATAAGCAGATATTTTTCTACCAAAAAGATTTGAAGGGACAACTTAGTGGGAACGTCTTTAATGTGTGAGTTGCAATTCAGGAAAATCTTAATAATTAGGTAGAGGTGGAGTTTGATCCTCATTCAGAGGATTGCACCTCCAGTGCTGGAAGCTTCAGGACTAATTTTGTGCAGTCGGGGCAACGCAACATTGGTGAAAAGTCATCGAAACAGCAGGTTTCAAGAGGCTGGCAGGGACAATTTGTAAAGGAGGAGGTAGAAATATTTGCATTTAACCATCTAGAAGGTGATGTTGGTTTTGTCCTCGCTGTGGTTCGAGGCAGCTTTGCCTTGGAGATGGAAAGGGAGGCAGAGCTGCGTCTTTTCATGACAGCAGGCCACCAGGGATGGGATGAAAAGGAGTCAAAGAAAGGTCTTTGATGCGCTCCAAGAAACTGGGCACTTGCTTCTTTCTTCTGTCTAGGAAACCAGATTATTTTGGCCCTGGAAGAGGGTGGCTTTGTGCTTGGGCAGAGTTGTGTGACCTCATTTACTCTTTGGTGGAGGAATTCACTTTCTGCCTTGGGGATTTCAGGCGATTGCAGAAGGCGGTGGCTCCATCCTGCTCTGAATATTTGATGCCGTGACTCTAAGGGCCCCACGTTACGTGAAATCAGAGCTGCTGGCAGGAGCAACAGAAACAAGAAGCTTCCATTTTAAAGAACTATTAATTTTTTAAAGGATCTTTTATTTATTAAAGGAAAAAAGGGCAAGTAAAACTCTTTTAAAATATTCTTAATGCTTTAAATAAATGAGCAGTAAACTGGCCCAGAACAAAATGGCCTAATGCAAGCAGAATTGACCTAATGCAGGTTTTTTTTCTTTGTGGTGTTCTTTTTTCTAAATCATTTGGCTTCTTTTTGCTGTCTGTCTTTACCCTGTTTGCTCTTCTGGAGCTCTTCTGAATTTTTTAGGTGTTATTCTGCAGTCACCTAGGATCTTGTCCTTGAATAGCAATTTTTACTGTGAGAAATATTCCGGTCAAATGTGTGCTTGTGTTTGCCTTTTGACTGAATCCTAGTTCTGTCCGGAGCTTTTGTTTTGTGGGATATCTGACTTTGTATGAGAGTGGTGCAAAAACCAATATTGGCAGAAGGGGTTCTTAAAACCACCAAACCCCACTCTTAAGGTTTTATGTGACAGGCTGAACAAGTTGCAGAAGATCCATTAAATTAAATCCATAATTAAAATGCAATTTGCATCACCCTAGTTCAGAGCACCAGCCTGTCGAAAAAGCTTTCTCCTATAGCAGGGACCTTAGTGTGACATGAAATAAGCATGATTTTTCAGGATTCTCTATATGACTTAGATCATAAATCCCATTAATATTTAATTGGCTCACTCTCTTTATTTGCTTAGGTGCCTGTAAGGGGAAAAAAAAAACGTAAAGAAATCAACCTTTCTTAGTGTCCTTCATTCAAGCAGAAGGAATTTTGTAGGACTGGAGCTGTCTGCCCTTCACCTCCCTGTTCTCAGTGCAGTCATCCGTACACCTCCCCATGCGAGGGAAAACTGACTTCTTCTCTCGCAGACCCAGGAGGAGGGATTTATTCTGCCCCACCTATTCACTAGGCCCCAGTAGCTCTTTTTAACCTTCTTAGAAATATGAAGTCCATGAGGTTGTTACTTCAGGCTTGGAACCAGCCCCGAGACCTGAGTGAATTCTTCTGAAGCCAAGAAGCATCTCTGTTCTTGTCTGGGACTTCTCTTCCAGGAGCACTTATTCGTACAGTTGTTATTAAGTGCAAATCCATGGCCGCGGAGGAAATAGGTGTTTACATCTCCTGGAATCAGGAGCACTTAAAGAACCTCATGGAAATGTTCTGTGGTTCTGCTTGAACTTGGGTGGGGACCATTGAGGTTTATTAGTTGGGTTGGTACCTGCCAGTGGCTGCATCACTAAGCTGGGTTGGGTGTTGTGGCCCTGCAAAACCAGAAAAGCGGCCACAAATCGAGAGGTGGATATAGTTCTGGGCCAAGGTATCCCATCTCTTCTCTTCCTCCTTCTGCCCCAACCACATGTCCCTTTATCCTCTCACCTTCACTCTTCTCTTACTTCTACTTTCCTCGGCTTCTGCCTCTGTACCCTCCCTGCCCTGGCTTCTCCATCTAGTTAGACCCCAAATGAATGGGTAATATGGAGCAATCCCAGTGATTTTTTTGTCCTCTCCAAGAGGAGAGGACAGAGGGAGCAGCAGGGGCAGCCAGGGTGATGGGCATGTGCTGGGTGACCACCAGCCGTGGGGCCAGGCTGGGTGGCCAAGCCAGGTGGTATCTCCTTCCCAGTAACCTATTTCCCCTTCTACTTCCTTGGAGAGCTACCAAGCTGGTGAGGAGTCTAGAGAACAAGTCCTATGAGGAGAGGCTGAGGGAACTGGGCATGGTTAGTTTGGAGAAGAGGAGGCTGAGGGGAGACCTCCTTGCCCTCTACAGCTCCCTGAAAGGAGGGTGTAGAGAAGTGGGTGTTGGCCTCTTCTCTCAGAGGATGACAGGACCAGAGGAAACAGTCTAAAGTTGCAGCAGCGGGGGTTGAGATTAGGTATTAGGAAGAATGACTTCACTGAGAGGGTGGTCAGGGACTGGAACCGCCTGCCCAGGGAGGTGGTGGAGTCACCATCTCTGGAGGTGGTAAAAAACCACATAGATGTAGCACTTCAGGGCATGCTCTAGTGGTTGAGACTGTATGGAGTGGGTTGTGGTTTTTGTGTATGGTTGGGCTCCATGATCTCAGAGGTCCTTTCCAACCATGGCAATTCTGTGATTCCCTTCTGCCACTGACTGTCCTCCTCAAGAGGCTGAATAAAGCGTTTAGTGGTGAGGATAGTGTTGAGGATGCCAAACAAAGCTGCCTGGACAGTAGATGAGCTCTAGTTTGGTTGGCTCAGTTGGAGTCTACAGTGGCAAGAAGACAGCTTCAGAGACCGTAGCAGGATCAGTGCTTTCTAGGAGCTTCTGATTTGAAAGCAAGTGTGCAAAGCCAAACCTGGGTCAGATCTTTGGTTATGCTAAAACCTGAAAAGAAAGCCAGTAAAAGCTGTGCTGGCAGCATCTGTTTCATCTCTGCCAGATTAAAGGGTCTCTATTGGGAATGAAAAATTATTTTCTTTAAATATGTAATCGTTATATTGTGGCATTAAATCAGTCCTGTAACTACTGCCTGGATTTACAGCCTTGCCAGCAGTCAGGATCCATCTGTGACTGATAAAAAATTACTTCAAAGCAGCCCTGAAAGATGAGGCAGGGAGAGGGCAGGTAAATCTCTGTCTTCTCCCTCTTCTCCTCCATCACTATTAAGTCACATACAAAGGCAGCTTGTGCTCAGTGTGTAAGTTGTTGGGATACATCCCATGGCCCTGCAAAAATTCCTCATCTCTCACTGCTTACTGCATTTCAACCGCAGTGACTGGGAACTGGAGAAAGACACTGGGGATGAGACAGGAACACGTGTTTCTAGGTTTCAGATTCCAGTCCCATGTTAGTAATGAGTAGTGCAGTATTAGTACTGAGTTTATTAGTCTTTCAAAAGCGGATAGATTGTGAAAAGGCACCTTCCAGGGCTGCACAAGGTCAGCCAGCCACAAAACTGGGTGGTTTCCTCCACTCTCAATGCTTGTCCCTCAGCATAGTGCCACCGAGGGGGCAGCTGTGCAGTCTCCTACCCTCACATCCCTATTTGGGTCTCTCAGATTATTTGTGTCTCTATTGCTTTCCTGTCAGAGAAAAGAAAGGTCTAGCAAACTGGAAGAGCATAGAGTAGGTATCTCAGCATCTGTTCCATGTGTTACTCATTCACACTCGTGTTACCTCAACCAAGCCTCAGACCCAAGCCTGTAGTCATGAACAAAACTCTGTTAAAGGTTTTCATCCCATATTTCACTTCATATGAAATGAAGGGGAATGTCGTTTTGCTGTTGGGTTTGGAAGAAGATGTAACTGTGTCTTTTTTTTTTTATTCACATTGGAAATGCACGAGGAAAAGGAACTCTGGCCTTCCCCTAAAAACCTCTTGCTGGTAACAAGAGGAATGGTCTCAAGTCTTGCACTCAGTTTTAATGCAAAGTAAAACTGCATGCGGAAGTGGGAAGATGCCCTAGCACTGTTCTGGGCATGTAATATGCCGTCATATTACATGTTCTTGCATGGGTTTGGTAGCATGTCTTCCAAGAGAGACTTGAGGATGAGGGTATGGGCATAGAGCGGCTCTGGTCCCCAGGAGAGTTTCATCCCTCACCATGAAGGCTCCAGTTCCCCCTAGTCCCCTGGTCACTGCTTGTCTAGACACAACATCCCGGCCAGAGAAGTGCAAGAAGCACACAGAGAAGCATCCTCCTGTCTCACCCAGGTCCCTGGGAGGGAGGAGAACCGAGTGTGAATTTCTCACTTTTCCTGCCTGGGGCTGGATGTACCGAGCCTCCTCTCCTGGTGGCTGCTGCCCTGGCTTTTACCCATTACTTGGGTGGGGGGTTGGGGCAGGAAGGTCACTAGTTCTTGGGTGATGCTTGGTGAGAAGCTGGGAAGAGAGTGAAGGCTGGAGAGCACGTGTGGCTGAAGGCTGAAAGGACCATGTCCTACCCTCAACCTTCCTCCTGTGCAGTGGTTAACGCGTCTCAAGTGGGTCTTCATCTGCATCCACACTGGTACCATCTGCATCCATGGTGAGGATGGTACCCAAAACTCATAAAATAACCCAAACCCAAACCAATTCCACAAGCAAAACCACACCAGGTGCCTACAGATATTCCAGCTAGTGACCTGGGGACCAAACTATTCCCTCTGTTGTTCTTGTGCCTTTTTATCCCTTGCAGAGGAACCAAAGGCAAGGACATCAACACAATCAAGTCGCTGCGAGTTCTGCGGGTCCTGAGACCACTGAAGACCATTAAACGGCTACCGAAACTAAAGGTTAGAGAATAGCCACCAACCTTGACTTCTCTGGAGGTTTGCTACTCATCCGTGTGGAAGCTGAGGGGCGAAACATAATCCAAGATATTTCTGTTCCTTTTATTTGGTTGCAATTAATCTCTCTGCCAGATTTATAAAAATAGCTGTGCAGATGTTTAGCAAATGGCAAACACTTGTTTCTTTTGCAAACGTGTGCAGTGTTATGAATGAGTGTGAATCCACATTAAAATCAAACTTCTAAAAAAAGATAAGGAAAAAAAAAAGGCAAATAAATTAAATTACAGTTCCTAAATGCGTTGCTCTTCGAAATGGTATAGGAGAAAATGGGTTTGGGAGTGTTTGATTTTCCCTAGAGAACTTAACATGAATATTGCAAGATTTTCCACGGTCTGTCTAAAGAGAAATGTCGCTGCTGTATGAGGACTTTTAATCTGTTCATCTTTTCTATTAAAGAATATATAGAGCAGGGTTTTATAGCAGCACCCTTTCATCTCTGGAATACTAAGTTACAAAGCGAAATGAATGTAATGGCCTGTGGTGCCTTATTCAACACCATTTCATGAATGCTTTGAGATAGAGCCAGCCCCTGGCAGCAGAGAAATGGAAGGAGTTATGAAATGTAATAATTTCCAAGTTTCGGGAATTCTTGAATACCTATTGTAGAAGGTCTTCACGCGGCATCGCTGCTTTGCCCGCTCTTTTCTGTGAGAGATGGGGGTGGGGGGGAAGCAATAGGTGCTTTTTGCAATGGTGAAACTCTGTCTGATAACTCCTGTTCTCACAGTAAAAATGAGGGTCAGCCGTTAGACGGCATTTCTTTTGTCCTTACCCGCAATTCAGGCTCACAGAATTTTCATTTGACGCGTTTTTATGCAGACTGAATTTACCTCCGAAGATAAGGCAGAGCAATGCTGAACAATGTAGAAAATGGTCTTTATTTGTTTAGAAATTCAAAATACACAGCTCTTTGGTCGTAAAACAGTCAACAGCAGCTCGGTCCTACAGCAGGACACCGAATGGTTGCTTTTGATTGAATGTCTGCCTTATTTTCAAGCCATTTTACAGAGTAATTTTACCGCTTCTAAAGGAGTATTCAGAAATCTTTATGTGAAGCAGGAGCCATATTCATATGGTTTGTCTTCAAAACTCTTTCCATTTATTTTATTATTTTTTTTTTCCTGGATGCGGACTTGGATGCGACAATCGGCAAGATTAATGGGGTGATTAGAGATATTTCCAGTGTCTTAATTCAGGACTTCTGGGTTGCATCAGCGGTGTAATTTTGTGAATTATTCACTTCCATTCAGAGAAAAAGGCAGAGTATTGTACAAACCCCTCGCTTGGGCAGTGACTGCTCAATTTCTATTATTATGACAAACTTCTCAGACTAAAATTAAACTGCAAATTACTCGTAACAATGAATTGGTGACTAATAACCAAATAAGAAATGTATTTGAGAAGTTCTTTGCAGAGAGTTCAGAAGTGACATATGCTGGCTAGATTAGTCACGCTTAGTTTTGATAGACAGTTCATTAGAAAAATACTATTTGAAGCGTTTAATTGTCTGGTATCTGGTGCATTTTCCTTATTATTCAAGCGGTTCAAATAACGGTCAAGGAGTAACATACTTGATGAGTTTTTACCTATCCACTGGGAATAAATTAAACACAAGGAGGCTTTTCATGTCATAATTGATCATGGAAGTATTTGTTTAGGACTAATATTTATCTCAATGAGCTGTGATTGCCTTTATAAATTTTATGGGCCAAACTTGCCGAGAAAGCAGGAGATGTTGGAAATCGGGGTTATTTCTCAGAGCTGGAACGTGACTCTTGGTCAAACATTGGGCGTGCAAGTCCATGAAACCATCCATAGGTTGTAGGATGGGTTATTACTCCCAAGTGTGGTTAGATGCCAGATGCCAAGGTGTTGGATGCATTTTTTTCTTTCCTTTCACTCCCTTAACCTCGTTCTCCTCCGTCCCCAGGCTGTCTTTGACTGCGTGGTGAATTCCCTGAAGAATGTCCTCAATATCCTCATAGTTTACATGCTCTTCATGTTCATTTTTGCCGTCATCGCTGTGCAGCTCTTCAAAGGCAGATTCTTTTACTGCACCGATGAGTCGAAGGAGCTGGAGAAGGACTGCAGGTAAGGCTGGGGGCAGGGGCTGGGGGGCTGGAACCTGACTTTCCTCTGGCAGCAGCAGCTTCCTTGGCTGTCCCAAAGCTCCATCGGTTGGGTATCTGCAGAGCTTCTTGAGTCTCCTGTAAGCAAAATTACCCTAGAGGTGACTTTTCCCTTTTGTTGTTTCAATAGTGGCATCATTCCTGGCAAACCCTCACCCAAATGCTTAATGCCACAGGGGAGCAGGCTCCTTTCCCTGGGGAGAGCTGGGTGTGATTTTTTAGGTAACATTTTTTTGAATGAATGATGTGACTCCTTTTTCTACCTGCTGCCTTGATTCTTAGGGCTTGTATGAATAAGAAAAACATAATGAATAATTAATCGGAAGTGAGTTGGTAGGAAGTTAAAGAGCTCCTAATTAGCTAGAAAAGGGGTCAGTATTTGAATATCTTAAAAGCTCTGTCGTGCTGTTAGTGCAGCAGACTATCAAGGTGCTTCACTCACCACAGCGTTCAACTTCTTCACTTGCTCTTTTTTCCTGGTACCCAAATCACCTTCTCAGCATCATCTGAGTCTGTCCACGTTACCCCTCTCCTGCTGGCACCGTGTGCCTAAAGCAGCCCCAGAGGCATCGCTGCAGTTCTTCATTCCAATAAAGTAGATATCTTACCAACAGAAATGTGAAATTATAGAAAAATGTAGGTTGGAGGGGAAGGCTTCAGATGCCAGGTCCCTCAGACCCTTAAAGCAGGAGCCAGTTAGATCCAGCTCTGCAGCACAGTTTTCTGTGTGGTTAGACAATTGAGGGGGCAACACGTTGTTAATTGCCTGCTTTGTCTAATCAGTGAATGTCCTGATTACAATTTCTTTAATTTCTAGGCCTCAGGTTCTGTTCCTGTACCTCAAAATGTCTCAAAAAAGGGCCTTGTGTTACAAACCAAGGGCACGTCTTATTATTTTTCTCTAATACACAGTGCAGTTGGACTCTGCCACTGGGGCTTTTTGATGCTCCTCAGCGAGTCACACAAAATGGCTGATTTGGTTTAATTCTCCTGTTTGGTCTGAAACTCTGTTTTTTTCCTAGGGGTCAGTACCTCGATTATGAAAAAAATGAGGTGGAGGCGCAGCCCAGGGAATGGAAAAAATACGAGTTCCACTACGACAACGTGCTCTGGGCTCTGCTCACGCTCTTCACCGTCTCCACGGGTGAAGGGTGGCCAACGTGAGTACCTGGGACTGGCAGGGTCAAGTCATCATCGCGGAGGTAATGGTAGCTTTCTACAGCTCTGAGGGACACTAAAACAGCAGGTGACCTGTGAAATTAGAGTTGTCTCTTATCAGCTAAGCTGTTTCTTTCCCTTGGGTGATCATTGGGTGAATCAGCAGGCAGGGCTCTGTAGTTTTCTCAACGTTCTTCCACACTTGCACAGGGATGTTTGGGCAGTTTTCAGTACTTAATAGCTTTCTCGCTCTACTCTTTTGGACTCGCACGCCTTTCTCAGGTGTAAAATAGATAATGGGAATGTAAAAAGAAAAAAAAAAATGAAGGGGAAAAGTATTGTGACTTATGCTGAAAGTAGGCCGGGTATGACAGTCCCAAAATTATACTTACTGTTCAGCATATGACTTTATTTTGGCACACTTCTCTGCTGGGACACGTGGAGCACAGTTCATGGTCAGGGTTTCTCCACAGCAAACCTTCCCTGTCCTCCATGTTCAGCTATTTCCTAAAATAAAGAATAAAACATATAGCATCAGTTTCCCTTCTCCAGTCCCTCACTGTGTTCCCCTACTTGGAGATCATCACCACCTTTCTTTTCCCACCCTTACTTCACCCCTGTTGACCAGAGAAGAGAAGCCAGATCTAACTGTATCCTCTCCTCTTGGCCAGGGGGATAAGTGGATCTGTACTTGGTAGCAAATCTCCACCATTCTGCAGAATGGCGACAACGATAAGGATTTCCCTTAAAAATATCCTCAAGGAAAACTTCTTCCCAGCCGTAGAGGTGGGAGTGAGTTTGACCTGAGCATGTGTGGGAAACCCTCCACCTGAGTGACGGCCAGTGAGGGACTGTTTCAGGGTGTCATTGGTGCTTCACGTGGGTCTCATTGACTTTTCTTCTCTCTTTGCCCTTGACTGCAGTGTGCTGAAGCACTCGGTGGATGCCACCTACGAGGAACAGGGTCCCAGCCCTGGCTACCGAATGGAAATGTCTATCTTTTACGTGGTGTATTTTGTTGTCTTCCCTTTTTTCTTTGTCAACATCTTTGTGGCGTTAATCATCATCACCTTCCAAGAGCAAGGAGATAAAGTGATGTCAGAGTGCAGCCTTGAGAAAAACGAGGTACCCGCGTCTTCTCAATCTGGATTTAGCACCTGGGGGCTCAGAGCGCGTCCGGACTGGTGGAGATCCACTCCTCATCCCTCCCATACCGTGGGGGGCTCTAGAGCATTTGCTGTCTGAGGGTTTGTGGTGTAGTGACCCAAAGAAATTACAGGTTTTTTTCAGCTTTTGCTTAAAAACAAAACCAGGGAGAGCCCACGAACGCTGTACACTCGTGGGCACTGCCACACGTCCCCGGGGACCACAGCTCTGCTTCCAAGTGAATATAGACTTGCATGTGTTAGCTCAGGCATCTAGGTGTGAAAGGAGAGAGAAATCTTTGGCCTTTTAGAGGCCGCTCATCAGAAGTCAAACTGGGCTCCAGTTGCCCCAGCTCCCCGAGGGAGCACTCCCCTCACCAGGCTACTTTTGTACCCAGCTAAGGTGATGTCCTCCTGACAGCAGCCAAAAGTTAGATGCCTTGGGAAGAGTACAAGAGGAGGGCAGGAATGTATGAGGTTTTTCTTTAATCCCTTAGCAAATACCATCATTTTCAGCTCAGGAACCTCCCGAGTTGGACATGGTTTTTCTTCAGTTAGCAGCATCTGCGTGTCTTTCTTCCATTAATGTATCCAGTTTCCTCCTGAACCCATGCAGATTTTTAGCATCTGCAACATCCTTCATCTGAGGTCCCACAGCCTCAGTGACCTATTGTGAGAAGAGCCATCTCTTCTCATTTATTTGTAAACTGGAATCCAATTTTTGATGAGAAGAGATGACTTTTTAATCACTTATTAATTAGCGCATTGTTTGTACGAACAAAAAGTCCAAAATAAAGCAGAATATCTAGAGATGCTTTAACCACATTTCAACAGAGCAGGAAATATTTTTGCACTAGTTTAAGACCTTCAATTCTTATCTAAATCCATGATAAGAAAATGCTCCAGAATGAAAACTTCTCATGGGTAGAAATAAATTTTTAAGGCAGTGTTATAATAATGTGAGCAGAAATAGTCAACTAAGAGGTTCACCCAGTAACATCTATTGGGGAGTTTCTTGGTTGAGTTCAGTTGATGTTTTATGAAATGTTTTTAGCTGGACAGGTTTTGCTGGATGTGAGAACGTACCTGGGTTTCACAATACTTTTTTTAAAAAAACACAGTTAACATCTTTACCAATCTTCCAGTTTCTACATTTCCATACCAGAATGAACTGGCAGAGCTTTTTTTTAAGTGAGCCTGGGGATTTATAATTCCCATCCCTAAGCAGGAAAAGATCGGGACCTACTAGGAGCAGGACCGGGAAGGAAGGTTGTCTCCTAGGATTGCAGGGGGCCGTAGGAGTGTTGGGAGGTTTAATACTTCATCGAGTGTCCAGAAGTGATTGGAATCTGGGGATCCTGTGCTGCGTTTCACAGGGGTAGACAGTACTCACATCACGTGTGAGAAACACTTCAAAATCCCAGCCTTCAGTAAATGCTCCCGCTCGCTCTCCCAACATTATCCTGAGTGATAAGGACTTTCAGCCCTTTTTTTTGTGTGTGTGTATTCTTTTCATCCCATTTTTGTTTTGTAGAGGGCCTGCATAGACTTCGCCATAAGTGCCAAGCCACTGACTCGCTACATGCCTCAGAACAAGCAATCTTTTCAGTACAAGATGTGGAAATTTGTGGTGTCCCCTCCCTTTGAGTATTTTATCATGGTCATGATTGCACTCAATACCATTGTCCTAATGATGAAGGTTAGTGGGCTGTTACTGAATCAACCTTTGGGGCAATTTTTGGGTTAGTGAATGCTGTACTTGCTTTGTGCTTTCAACCTGAGAGTTGGGGGGCGAGGGGGTCAGCAGGAGCAATCCCCACTCCTCACCTGCCTGATGTTGGTTTTAGAGGCCTCGTGGGATTCCTTTGGTCCCCAAAGGGAGGTGGGTTAATTGTAGTGAGATTCCTCTGTGCAGCACTGGTCTGGTGTGTGGCCAGTGGGATGGGAACTGGTCTCTGCCCGTCTGGAGCTCCCAGCCCGACCTGGACTTGCAGAGCCAGGGGCACTTCAGGGAATGCTCAGCATCATAAAATGGTTTGGGTTGGAAAGGACCTTAAAGATCATTGAGTTTCAACCCCCCTGCCCTGGGCAGGGACACCTCCCACCAGATCTGGGTGCTCCAAGCCCCATCCATCTTGGCCTTGAACCCCTCCAGGGATGGAGCAGCCACAATTAGTGAAGCTGTGGATGAGAGAGTTGGGTGAGACATCCCAGAGCATCCACATTCCCAGGGAAATGGCTCAAAATTGCAGCAGTGCAAAGCTGCTAGGAGGTGATCCATGATGCCCAAGAGGAAGAGCTGCAGATGGCTGGGATGATCTTCCCTCCTATCCCTTGCCTCTGGATCTGAGAATGCCCTTCCTCCCTCCTGGTCCATGCTCTGCTTTCAGGCAGATGGACACCAGCAACAGTATCCACATCTTGGGTGTATTCCCAGCCACCCCATTAAAATAATGTGGAGACAATGGTGTGCTTTCCACATGGCATGAATAACCGTAGTGTAACCCCAAGTCTTGCTTACAGTGGGCACAAAATCTGGCACTAAAATGAGCGAGAGTCTTGCAGTCAGGCAAGTCAGCTGGGAAGACTTTATTCTGTAAGTGATCTTCCAGTAACAGCCTTTCTTCCATCCTGGTTTAGTTCTATGATGCTCCAGAAGCATATGAAGAAATGCTGAAATGCCTGAATATTGTGTTTACATCCATGTTTTCCATGGAGTGTGTGCTGAAGATCATTGCCTTTGGTGTGCTGGTATGTGCCTTCCTCATTTACTTTCAACTGTTTCCTCCCTACATGAAATGCTTCTATTTCATGATGCATATTTAAAAACTAAAAAGCCAAAAAAAAAAATAAAATTAAAAATCAGAGAATTGTCCAGGCTAGAAGGGAACTCCAAAGGTCATCTAGTCCGACCTCCCCACAGTCACAGGGACACCCCCATCTAGACCAGGTTGCCCAGAGCCTCATCAAGCCTCACCTTGAAGATCTCCAGGGAAGGGGCCTCAACCACCTCCCTGGGCAACCTGGTCCACTGTTCCACCACCCTCAGAGGAAAGAGCTTGTTTCTAATATCCAATCTAAATCTGCTCTTCTCCAACTTAAAGCCATTGCCCCTCGTCCTGTCACTGCAGCCTTTGCAAACAGACTCTCCCCAGCCTTCCTGGAGCCCCTTTCAGGTACTGGAAGGCTGCAATTAGGTCTCCTCGGAGCCTCCTCTTCTCCAGGCTGAACAACCCCAGCTCCCTCAGCCTGTCCTCAGAGCAGAGGTGCTCCAACCACAAGATCATTTTTGTGGCCCTCCTCTGGACACACTCCATCAGGTCCATATCTTTCCTATCTTGAGGGCTCCAGCCCTGCACCCAGTGCTCCAGGTGGGGTCTCACCAGAGCAGAGCAAAGCAGCAGAATCCCCTCTCTGGACCTGCTGGCAATGCATCTTTCGATAACCCTTGATCCCTCTATCCCCCTTGTGTTTTCATTTTGCAGAATTATTTCCGAGATGCCTGGAATGTCTTTGACTTTGTAACAGTGTTGGGAAGTATTACTGATATTTTAGTAACAGAGATTGCGGTAAGTACCCTTTGCTCAATTTGCTTCATTTACCAACAAAGCTGTATCCTGTTGAGACTTCGCACCTTCCCCCTACCAGCCTTATTCCCTAGAGCTGCCCCTGGGACTCGTGGTGTGATAACGATGTCCTTGGGTGACCCCGGTCCCCATCGGCTCTGCTCTTTCCACAGAGATGAGCACGGCTGCCTGCCCCAAGGGCTCTCATGCAGAAAGTTGTGATGAGAACAACAGTGCTGGCGCCTCTGCCAGGAAACCCAGCTCTCTCTCTCTCCTTCAGCAAACAACTCTAACCCCCAGTCGGTTTTGCCTATTAATGGAAAAATCCTGTTGAATTGTATGGAGGAGAAAGATCAAAAAGATGCTGGGTGAAGCCTGGTGTTTTGCAGGGCACACACACGTCTGTCCCCCAGGGCTCCAGCCTCGGTGACGGGGCAGAGTCAAGGCGATAAGAGGAGTGAGAAGGGGAGAGGGGATGGTAGAAACAGCCAGAAGCTCCTCATTCTGGACGGTCTGCACTGCGGGGAAGTGGTGCCTTTCTGTGATGTGCACAACCGCTTTGCAGGGCAATTATTAAAACAAACAATCAGCTTTCCAGTGACGGCTCCCTCCCTGCGAAGGAGTCCCGTGGATTATGAGAAGCCTACAAGCTTGCCATTCAATTCTAGAGGATTTTTCCATAAGGGCAGCAAATGACTGACTCAAGCCTTGACAGCCTGAAATTATCCAATTTACAAATTGCTCCTCTCCTCTCCCAGTGCATGTTTTAGCTGATGAGGCTGTATCTGGATGTGATGAATTTGAACTTTACCATAATTTCTTTTTTTTCCCTTCTCAGTCCATGGGATTTGCTTATAGATCTGTTTTGTGTGTGCTAAGAACTATACTCCCCAGGCTTCTTTACAGGACATTCGGCTGGTGGTGAAGACCATATTCCTGGTTTTAACAAAACGTGTTATTGCCTAACCTCCTTGGTACAAAAAAAAAAAAAAACAAACCACAAACCCAACACCCACAAAACCTAAAAAGTTTTACTCCCCTGCACAAATGGTGTTCATTTAGCAGTCGGTGAATCCTGTCCCGTAGACTTTGGATTACCTTTTGTCCTCAGTGCATGGCTTACAGCCAGGGGACAGTCACTCGGGTCAACCCCATGGTCTGGCTGCCGCTTCTTGGAGTGCTCGGGAGATTTTCTGCACGGTGGACAGGTACTGGGGGCTTGTCCCCAGCTCCCTCTGTGGTGGGACACACTTTATTGTCAAACCCAGGCACCCAAAACTTTGCTTTGGTTGGAAAATTTGTGAAAACATTTGCAAGTTAACCCCGAACAGACTGATGGTTCTGTCCCACGCCTCCTTTGGCCACTTTTCCTGGGAGGAAGCAGCACAGCCAACTCGCACGTGGCAAGGGAGACCGTGGTCTCTCTGATACCAGGATCTTCTCCTTCAGGAAGGCGTCTCCTTCACACCAAGGCCTCAGGCCTCTTATTAAAGGCATCACCCTTCTGCTCTGCAGAATTTCTCTGGTTTCCAGCATCAGTCTGGGGATGCCTTTGAAGAGTAGAATGAATTACCTCTAAAAACAGTCAGTGAACTCCAATAGGGTTAAGCTCCCAAGCACCTGTATGCATTTTCAGGTGGTAATGGAGAGGCTTTTGGCTCATGAATAACCAGAGTCCATTAAGTCAAACCTTAGCAAGGAATTTCAGAAGTTCAACAGCTTCTCCTGGCAACATGTCCAACACAAAGCTCCTCACAAACTTAGCTTTAATATAAAAACCCTGTGTCCCTCAGTGCCACTCTGGCCCCTGACTTCTTAGTCCTCTGTCTCAGTCCATTGACCTCTTTCAGCTCTGCTCTCTCTAAGTCTTCCCCTTCTGCAGCATTTCTTTATAACCATCATGCCTCCCTTCCACATGGAGACAGAGATAGCCCAGAGGTTCACCCCCACCTTCTTAGATTTGTTTTTCAAAATTCCTTTCATAGAGCGTCTCTCCCATCTCTCTCCAGCCTGAGCCCACCAGCACCATCACACTCATCGCCATGAATGACTCCCACAGACACCGGTGTATGCATCCCTAAGCCACACGCATCCATCTCTTGGCCTCAGATGGGCTCAGAGAGTTCAAAGACATCATGTCTAGCTTGCTAAAGAGGCCTTAGGAACTTAGTTTACTTGAAGGTGACATTATGGAGTCAGGGAATTGTCCGAGTTGGAGAGGACCTCTAGAGACCATCCAGTCCAACTCCCCTGCTCAAGCAGGGTTGCCCAGAGCACATCCCTCAGGACTGCATCCAGGTGGGGCTGGAAGGTCTCCAGAGAAGGGGACTCCACACCCTCCCTGGGCAGCCTCTAACAGGGCTCGGACACCCTCACCCCAAAGAACTTTCTCCTCAGATTCCAATGGAACTTCCCATGTCCCAGCTTGTGCCCGTTGCCCCTCGTCCTGTCCCTGGGAACCACTGAGAAGAGTCCAGCTCCATCCTCCTTCAACCCACCCTTCAGATCCGTGTGATCACGAAGAAGGTCTCCCCTCAGCCTTCTCCTCTCCAGGCTCCAGAGTCCCAGCTCTCTCAGCCTTTCCTCCTCAGGGAGATGCTCCAATCCCTCCAGCATCTTTGTTGCCCTATGCTGGACTCTCTCTAGTAGTTCGCTGCCTCTCTTGAACTGGGGAGCCCAGAACTGGATGCAGTATTCCGGTTGTGCCTCACTAGTGCAGAGTAGAGGGGAAGAATGGCCTTCCTTCACCTACTGGCCACACTCTTCCCTATGCAATTCTGTTGCCCAGAAAGTAGCACGGTGCTTGTCTAACCTGGAAGAGTTACACTTTGAACCACCTTTGTCATATAGAACGTCCTGTTTTGTCCAGCTGGAGTTGCACCTAAGTCACTTAAAAACTTCTAGAATTTAGAACCAATTAAAAAAATAGCAGAAAAGGGCTGAAAGCCCTAATGTGGTGCTAGTGCACGTGCAAAGAGCAGGGAGCAAGGGGAAGACTGGTGGATGCCTCACAGATAACAGATGAGGCACTACTGCCTTGAGTCTTTAATCCTCCTGCCTCTGCCCAACCATTTCCCACCCTTTTCCAGGCAAGGTAGAGTAGTAGCTGAAGACCAGGATGAATATCTGCTCCTCACAATGTGCCTTCTGTAGTTCTTTGACCCCACTTTACCACTGACCAGGGGTGCAGCAGCTTTCTGCACCCTCTTACAGAGCTGAGAATGACCCAAGAGAAGGGCAGGTCTTTACTCATCATTGTGTCCCCACCAGAGGATGTTCTCTTCTCCATTGCCTTTCTCAGCTTCAGGCTTTCTTCGTCTGATGGGCCACCATGGGGACAGTTGTGTGGCAGCCCCTGTTAGTCTTTCCCTGTCATAACCCATTTTCCCAGGAGGTTTTCTTAGGCTGAGGAGCCCAGTGGCACCCATAACCTCAACTCAACTGTCCAGTCTCCATCTGTCCCTGTAACTGTCACCCATGAAGCTTCTGGCTCCTTGTGGAGAGGGGTTGTTTTCTGGGCTTGGCTTTGAGATCAAGTTCACAAATAGTTGCAGGAGCACTGCTTTTCTCCGTGGCTCTGTTTTCCAGCTATAAGTGTTCTCCAAGGTAAACAAACCTGCTCACCTGGGCGGTCTCGTCTCGAGAGACCAGGCTTCCACCAGCCTTGCTGTACCGGTACTTTTAACCTGCTGTAAAGTAAAGATAAAAGGAAAAGAAATGTGTTGATTAACTGCTTTATTTTAATTTTGTAGTCATGTCATATGTAATTTACTTTGTGAATGCGGTGGAATATATATATATATTTATTTTTTTATTTCCTTAGGCAAAAACACGTATGTCAGTTTTTTGTTACCCTCCCAGTAATGGGAGTAAAATGGTACAACAGGTGGCATTAAGGAGAAGGTGTCCTTGTGGACACAACTGGCCCCAGGAGGCCCAATGGGTGTTTGGCAAACTGACATCTATTTCTATGCCTGGAAATATAAAAAACGTACGGAGAAGTGTTTGTGAATTGTCTCCCAATTTGCATTACAAAATGAAATGCAAATAACTACTGCACTGTCTGTGTTACCTTTAGGATCTCAGAATCTGTTTTAGTTTGAAGCATTTTTTTATTTATATGATTATCATGAAATAACACCCCCAAAAGCCCAACAGTTTTTTTCCAGTGAAATTTTCAGAGTTTCCTTTTTTGCTTGTCCTGATTACTCATTTTCTCTTTTGTTTCCTGTTTTGTTCTTTATTTTCCTTATCTACCTGCTGAATCACGCCATCCAATCAACATACAATGCGAAAACCATGTCTCCGTCTGTATGTTGTGCACCTGCTGCTCAAAAAAAAAAAAATAATAATTTGTAAATAATCTTGCCAATATCCATCCATGAAAACATCACATATAGGACACGGTTGGTTTCATTGAATTTAAACAATTATTTAAATTCTCTGCTTTTATTTTCTCTCGTTTTTCTTTAATTTGATTCGTTTTGATGAGATTTCCGATTGCACTGGTGAAAAAGCCTCACTGCAGCGTGCCTCAAAACTGGCTTCTGTCCTGCATCTTCTTCCCCTTGGCTAATTGGTGACGTGAGGCAAATGCAGTTACCAATAGCCCCTTCTGCGCTGTTTGTTACACCCGACAATGATAAAGGGGAGACTGCCACTTGCTTTATTTCGGTAGATAATTGGAGGAGACTAGGAGGGGAAGGATGCTCCTGGATGGCCTGGAGTAGAGAGGATTGGCTGGCTGGGCAACGCTTCCATTTGTAAGTGGTGGTACCAAATTTGGGGTCTCAAAAACCAGCTTTGTTTTCTTTTACGATGAGATGCATTGGGCTTTCTGCAAAGGGAAGCAGCACGTTGAAGAGGAGTGCCTTACTGGTATTTTAAGCCCATGGTTTATGCTGCATTGTAAAGCCAAAAAAAAAAAAAAAAATTAACTTTATTACAAACTTGCTTCCCTCAAATCAGAAGTCACAGGAAAGAGTGATTTTTATTCAACTCTTTGTGATACCAACACATAGAAGCGGTTTGCCAGCTCAGCGGACACAGAGTCTCTGGATGGAGAAGCAAACGTTTCAAGTAAAACACATAATAATTAGTGCCTGATTCCCAAGATGCCTTTGGAAATACTGGTCTCTGTCTTTGAAAGTCATAAATTAAAAAAAAGAGGATGAATCCATCCAAAAGAGGATGAATAAGGAAAAATACAATTGAAAAAAATATATATACTTCCATCCTTAATTATCCTGGCTATGGTTAATAACACAAATGAGACCATAAGCTTCTCAAAAATACTTCCTTGGCCACCTGATGACAGCTCTTAGATCTGTGTTAACACCTGGATTTTTGTTGCACAGTTGCTATTAAGGAACAAATCAGAGTGAAACTTCCTGGCAGCCTGAAAATAAGCTCTGTGCTTCATGGAGGATCATGGGAGGGAATTTTCTGCTGGGAAACAGCAAAGGAGAAAGTGGCAATGTGTAAGTTAAAAGTGTGGTTAGTGCAATCTGAGAGGGGAATCTTCTGCCCGTGCTGCAGCGGCTGGAAGCCTTTCAGGTGTGCGGCAGCTCTGAGGACATCTTTGGACAATTCACCCTGGGTCCAGGCAGTGGAGATAAGCGCTCCCACGTCAGCTGTGCAACTGAAAATATACTAAAAAAAAAGTCAGCATAGCTTCATATGGCCTTGTGCTGTCCGTGTTGTAGGTTAAAGATTTAAATTCTTCTCCTGCAGTTTGTTAGGATTGCAGGCTCGAGGGCTGTATCTACTGGTCCAAGCTCCTTCCATCACTCAACATCTAAGTTAGACCTTTGGAACACTGAGTTGCCCCATGGAGCTGCCTTTCTCCTCCTGCTGTGGTTGGTGGGAGCTTACAGTGACTCCAGCAGAAACATTGAAGTGGAAAGGTAGTAGGGAACAAGGAGAGATCTGAGCATCACACACTTACAAAACCCTTTTCCAGTGTTGCTGGCTCAGGATGAAAGGGCGCGATGTGATAGACCTGTAACGTCAGAGTTCCCATGATGCAGAAAAGTGTGACAAGAGTCTGCCGCCTCTTAATCAGCAAGAGTTTTCCCCAAGCTTCAAAGGAAGCCAAGACGCTGTGCAAGACTCGGTAGCTCTTGTCAGTCCCGGCAATGCCATGGAGATTCCAACGGGAGCACAACTGCTTACAGCTTCAACACAACAGGTTACATCTTGTTTATGACAGATGGCAAGAACTTCATCTGCCAAAGTTCAGCCAAAGCTTCCTGAGTGATCCTGTTCTTGGTGTGGTTGGACTCCTCTTCCCACAGCTCTCTGCAACTTTGGGTGAGCACAATTTGAGGATAGAAACCTGAAGTTTCAATTTTGGGGAGGGGTGGTTGTATTCTACAACTGGGCTGCAGGAAGAAGCAGGGCTGAGCAGCCCAGCGTTAGTTGAGTTTATCGCTTTGTGGTGGTGTGAGGTAACCCCTTTCCTGAAATCCTGCAAAGCACGTCCAGCCACGATACAAAAACCTCATATTCCTGTTAGTTTAAAAATCCAAACCACTAAGTCTACTGAGCTGGTGGAGCTCATTCAATGGACAGTGGGCACAGCTCCTGTTTTGGGGAGGAAACCGCTCTGCTGCTGAAGATGCCGGAGGAACAGATCTGGGCAGCGGCCTTGTGCCCTATTCTTCGTGGGTTTTCTGCTTTTCAGTGTGGAGAACACCCTCTGAGAGAGCAAAAGAGCAGGCTGACTGTGGCAGGATAGAAATTAAGGCCAGTTTTTTATCAGTGATGTCTGTTCTCCCTGTCTCCCTCCTGCATTGCAGTTTGTTCCAGGGATGCTGAGCTGAGCTGAGCTCCTGCTGGGGGAAGCGGTGACTGTGCCCCCAGGCAGTGGTGCTGTGGGTACCAGAGCCCCCTTTGTTGGGCAGATAGCGACAGGCCAGGGGAAAAGCTTTTTCCAACATAATTTGCTAGTCCTCAGGTGGATTGTAAAATTATAAAGCTACGGTGCCTCTTGTCAGCAGCCTTTAGCAACTGTGCAACAGAAAAGCAAACAAAAAGGCAGAAAGACTTAGACAACGCAGAAGAGGACGGTGCATGTGTCACAACTTACAGAGGCGGCTGAACGGGAGAAGGATTGATGAAAAACACTGTTAGAGACGAGAAATACGGCAATGTGGAGTTTCCCCTTTAACTGCATGCGGTTCTAATACCTGCCTGGAGAGTTGAGGTGTCGAAGGACGGGTTTTCTACGCGGTGTGCCGAGGGTTACACAGGCGGAGCCCTCCCCCCCATCACCAGCGTGTGTAATTTTGCCTCCCTCCGAACAGCGCAGAGAACGGTCCTTCGAACGGCCCACGAATGTTGGTGACGGTGGATTTTCCTGGGTTGCGAGCGATTCCCGGGGGAAGCTGAGGCTTTGGCCGCTCTTTAGGAAGCGGCGGTGCCTGAGTCAACCAGGGAGGGCTTGGGGCTGGAGAAAAAAATAACCAGCCAAAACAGGGTTTTGAACTGTTTCTCTCTCTAAATCCCAGGGGGGCTGTAAACATCACGCACAGTTTTGAACCCCCTGTTTCATATCAAGTATATACAGACTATCCCGTAGAAAGCCTCATGTAGCACAGGGATGTCCTGTGCTGAGGGTGACCTTGCAGTCAGCCTGGACCAAAGCAGAAGTTACTCATCGTGGCAGCTCTGGTTATGAAATTACAGCAAAGCCTGAGCAAAGCAACGTTCTTGCCCTTGAGCTGCAGTAAGGTGGGAAGAGGGAGGTGAGGCAGGTTCCTACGCAGAGATGGATCCTGGAGGAGCGTTGGGCTTGTGCACAGGAAAGATCTGCCTTGATCTTCGATGATTCTACGATCATTGCTCTGAAGGCACTAAATTTGTCAGACTTGCCGGCGCGATGCCTGGGCGCCGTGAATGTTACACGCAAGGTCTCAGCCAGTTCCTGCTGGCAGGGAAACTTTCCATGATTAAACTGGGCTCTGGGTTAAACCTTTGCTAAGCTCAACCTAAATTTTTAAACCTGGGAACGAGTTGCTAAAGACCAGATCGCTCATGGTACCTGGTTATCCAGCCGTGGGTCCGGGTCCTGTACAGCCCTTTACCAACTAAGGTGAGTTCAGCCCGTATTTTGAGTAGGGACCGAAACCGGTACAAAAAATAAAAGAGAGGCTGATGCTGAGAGAATAAGTGGTAAAATTTTAGTGCTTTTTTAACCGACCTTGAACAACCCAGGGGAATCCGCGCTTGTGTTTTGCCTGCCGGAGCTGCTTTCTGTTGCTGGTTTGAATGAGCTCAGTGTTGTCTGTTCTTTCATTGAACATACCTGTGCTTTTCTCTTTTCTCTTTATTTGAGGACTGAGTCTGATATACGGTCTGTGCCTAACTCTGAGCTGCTTGCATTTTTTTAACTTGAGAAACTGAGTGCATGCCCGAGACTGATTTCTTGAACTCTTTGATGGGATTGGTGGAATGCGATGCTGATGGCCCTAAAACTGAGCTGGCATTTAAATCAATTAATAGATCCAACAAGCCCCTCAAATTCAGCATGAGCTCTGGAGCTAAATGAGCAAGAAACGTGGGTCAGTTCAATGTGACTGGGTATCTTCTGGTAAAACAATAATACGAGGGAAAGACTATTTTTGCTCATCTTTACCAAAAAGAGCTCCTTATGCTTACATTTTCCACTCCACTGCTCCATAGTTTAAAGTGGGATGCTTTCTCTCTTTAGCAAACTCGGTCAAATGAGTGGCTGTGAACAGAGGTTCACAAATAAGTGAATTGGAATCAGTGCAGAAAAGGGGGGATCTTTTTCATCTCCTTCAAATAGGAGGGCAAGAGGGATCTGGCTTTTGCATGTTTTGTTTTAGAAAGAACCCTCTCTAGATTAGCTCATTGGGGCAAGAAACCTCTTTTCCCTGAAGGAAAGAAAAAAATATGGGGTGCGGGATGGGGAGAATCCTACCAAACAAATGGAAATCAGAATCTGTCTCCAGCAGTTCTTTGATCCACCTGCAAAGGCACATTTAACGATAATTAAAAAAATCAGCAGGTTCCTAAGGCACCCTCCTGCTGTTGAACGCTCACCCTCCCCTATTGGTTTGCTGCCGTTGCTCCATCTTCCAAACAGTCTTGCTGGTGCCATTTCTCCTTGAGGAGCCTGTCCAGTCACACGTTGTATAAACATTTAAAGCCTCCAGGTTAGAAACATCCTCATTCTTCCAAGGATGTTTTAATCTTCACTGGACAATGCCTTTCTTTGTTACGGTAGAGGCTATATACACAGTCCCTTGCAACTGTCTTGGCTTAAATTCAATTCGTTGTGGAAAGCGAGCTGACCAAGACTTCAAAACCACCTCATTCTTTACGAAATGATAAGACGGCACCATAACCTCTCCTGGAGTCTTTACGGAGAGAAAAATCTGCCTTACTCAAAGAAAACCAGACCTCCACGGACAACGTGAAAGGGCCTTTTTCCTTTTCTATCATTGACCCAGTAGCAGAGGGGAGGGCTCTTGTGGAGAGGGATTTTCTCATACTTGCTGCATGTGGAGTGATCTGCACTGACGAATGTTTCTTTTGGAAGGTTTTCTGGTGGCCGATTTGCTGCTTAGAATCGTGAAGCTGGTAATTTTAATTTCTTTTTTGCGGGCTGTGGTTTCTAATCGCGTTAATTTCTGAAGGACACAAAACCTTTACTTTCCACAGGACAACTTCATCAACCTCAGCTTCCTGCGGCTCTTCAGGGCAGCCAGGCTTATCAAGCTCCTTCGCCAGGGTTACACTATCCGCATCTTGCTCTGGACGTTTGTGCAATCTTTTAAGGTGAGGGTTTTTTTTTGGGGGGAGGTGGGAGGCAGAGACAAAGATGAACAGAGATGGGAACATCTGTGGCATCATCCGCTGAGTATCAAAGAGCTTCCCCTTGCCAAGGGAACGGTCTCTCTGTATCTCTGTAAAGCAATTGCAGGAATATTATTTTGGCAGAAAGGCTCACTGATATTAACTGAGCATCCCCCGGAGGCTGTAGGTGCTGGGCCTTTTGGAAGATGAGCCTGAAAGCAGGTTGGCCACTGGCGCAGACTTGCAGCAAGTGTGCAAAACTCAAGGCGCCCTTGAAAACTACCACAAAATCCCTGTGGCAGACTCTCAAGTGCTGTGACCGGTTCTGGTCCCTTTACTATATGAAGGACATTGAAGTGTCAGAGGAGAGCCACCAAGCTGGTGAGGGGTCTGGAGAACAAGTCCTGTGAGGAGAGGCTGAGGGAACCGGGCATGTTGAGTTTGGAGAAGAGGAGGCTGAGGGGAGACCTCCTTGCCCTCTACAGCTCCCAGAAAGGAGGGTGTAGAGAGGTGGGTGGTGGCCTCTTCTCCCAAGGGAATAACGACAGGATCAGAGGAAAGGGTCTGAAGTTGGGACGGGGTGGTTTAGATTAGATATTAGGAAGAATGACTTCACTGAGAGTGTGGTCAGGGACTGGAACGGCCTGTCCAGGGAGGTGGTGGAGTCCCCATCCCTGAAGTGTTTGAGAACCACGTAGACGTGGCACTTCAGGGCATGCTCTAGTGGCTGAGATTGTAGGGGGGGCGTTGTGTGTAGATGGTTGGACTCGATGATCTCAGAGGTCCTTTCCAACCCTGAAGATTCTGTGGTTCTGTCTATTACCATAAGGAAATGGGAGTCTGACTAATCAGACCCTTAATGACTGTTGTTTGCCTGCAGCGAGCGCAAGGTTAAATTGCTTTCCCCACATTTCACTCTCGGTATGTGATGGAAGCTCCAAACCATTGCAATCTGGTGATATAAACTGAAGCTGTGTAACACAGGGCTGGGTTTTTATGACTTGGAGGATTACAGAAATGATTTTGGGTTTTTTTGTTCTAAAGTTGAGATGGTTGCTTTCTCTGGTTTCCTTTCCCCTGCCTTTCCCTCCCAGCCAGCCTCGGCACGTTGTGGCAGCTGGGACATTGTGGCACAGGGGCAACTGGCTGGATGTGGCACTTCTGAGTGACCCTCAAACAACTGCCTTACAGCAGCTTAGTTTTCAGCCAGCCCTTGGATTCGAAGTAGTTGTTTTCCAGACCTAAATAAGAGCCTGCATGCCCCAAAGCTGGTTATTTTTGACAACTCTCAGCTGATTTACAGCCCATTTCCCCAGCTTGTTGTGTTTTGACTTTGGTTATGGGGCATCCTGACCTTCAGCAATGCAGGGAGGAGATCATTTAATCTGAAATCAGGCTTTCGTAGCAGTGATACTGAGCCCTAGCACACCAGGATTTATTGTCTGCACAGATGCGAGGTGCGGCCCCCCCAACTCCACCACACATGGACCCTCTCCTAGAAAGCACTTAGAATCAGTATTGCCGAGGTTGGAAGCAGCTTGTAAGATCATCAGGTCCAACCATCAACCCAGTACTGCCAAAGCCACCACTGTCCCATGTCCCTCAGCACCATGTCTGCCCGATTTTTAAATCCCCCAGGGATGGTGACTCTAGGCAGCCCGTTCCGATGCTTCATAACTCTTTTGGTGAATAATTTTTTCCTAATATCCATCTTAAAGCTCCTCTGGTGCAACTTGGAAGCTATGTCCTCTTGTCCCATCACCTGTTCCTTGAGAGAAGAGACTGATTCCCCCCCGGTTACGCCCTCCTTTCAGGAAGTTGTAGAGAGCGAGAAAGTCTCCCCTCACCCTCCTTTTCTCCAGGTTGAACACCCCCAGCTCTCTCAGCTGCTCCTCACAAGACTTGTTCTCCAGACCCCTCACCATCTCTGTTGTCCTCCTCTGGACACACATCAGCCTCTCAGTGTCCCTCCTGTCATGAGGGGCCCAAAACTGGACACAACACTTGAGATGGGGCCACACCAGTGCCCAGTACAGGAGAATCATCACTGCTCCAGTCCTACTTGCCACACTATTGCTGATACAGGTCGGGAAGCTGTTGACCTTTTTGGCCACCTGGGCACACTGGTGGCTCGTGTTCAGCCCATGGTTGACCAATACCCCCAGATTCTTTCCCACTGGGCAGCTCCAGCCACTCTTCCCCAGGTCTGTAACATTCATGGGGTTGGTGTGACCCAAGTGCAGGACCCAGCACTTGGTCTTATGGAAACTCATGCACTTGACCTCTCCGACTCTGGAAATCTTGCAGGACTTTGAGAGAAATATCAGTAGAGAGGTGATGTGGGAAACCAAAACATGAGGAGGTTGTTCATAGCTCACAGCTGAAGATGGATGTGTTCATACTTCACAGCTAGCAAACCTCATCTCCTGCTTGCTGGCGAGGTGGCACCTCCTGAGCACTGCCCATCTATGTGGTGGGTGGCTCAGAGAGCCTGGGGACCAAACCTCTGGTTCTGCACAGGGTTCCGATGCCTTCTGGGCTGAGCTCTGAGATCCATGGGTGACAACCTATGTCCTGGGTGTTGTCTGCAGGTTGGTGCCATGTCAGGGTATTTTGCGCAGTACTTTCTGGAAGGTGTATGGTGGCAACTGGGATTTAACGGTGCAGATCATCGTGATGGGATGCAAAGCAACCCATTTCTTTTGCTTTAGCTGCGCTTTCACATACATCATGGTGTCTGAGTCAAAACGATGCTGAGAGGTTATTTCAGGTGATAAAACTGCGGGGAGGAGTGTGCTCTTTCCAGAAATGGAAAAGACTTTTTAAGAGAAGAAAGGTTTTTCTCTCCTATGGTTGGAGAGTGGTGCCGGGTGGTTCTGCCCACACCGTGCTGGAAGCGCTGCTCACCCCCGTGCCGGCTGCAAGAGAACCAGCCTGGAGAACTGGTTTCAGCAGAGCATGAAGGTGGCTATTGCTCTGCAGTGGAGCTGGTTGAGAAGGAAGTTTCTGTTGGACCTTTTAGACTATAAAGACAAAACCTTTTTGGAGGGTGGAGATGGGAATGTAGCAATTGCTCCTTTCTACAAGCAACCTGGAGAAGGACTGTGGGCATCCGTTGCTGGTGTCCCATGGCCAGGGCTGGGAGTGAGTGTTGTATTACACGGTACGCCCCTTTGGGAAACACCAGTCAGGCAGCTGGTGCGCTTCCATTCACCTTCTTTGTTAAGTTTTCACCCATCAGGCTGCTACTGGAAAGGGACTGCGACCTGGGGGAGCGGCAGAGCCTTAGGTTAGCTTGTGTTCCCCTTGAGGGTGGATGGAGTTGGTGTAACCCATGAGGGATTCTGCAGCCAGGAGAACCTCTACCAGAGCCTGAGAGTTGGGGTCTGCAGATTTGTCCTTGGACTGTGTAGTCTTGGCTAGATCTTGGGAGAGGGGCTCAACCAAGGTCATTTCAGTGTAATCCCAACCCTTTCCAGAACGTGTGTGCAGGGTGCCACCCCTGAAGCATGGCTGGGACGGTTCCTGGGTGGTGTGGGAGCTGCTTTGCCACCTTTCCCTGAGCTCTTGGTCCTTGTCCCTTGTGCAAAGGTGTCCAGCAGAAACCACATCAACCCTTTGCCCCATGTTTGCTGCTGGGCTCTCCTGTCCTGAGCATCGCACACAGTCTAGCCCTAGGGGCAAGATTTCTCATTTTTTCAGCTGTTACTAATTAAGAGGCATTAATTACCCTTTTGTTTAGCCTGAGTAGAAAGTAGCTGTTATTCTCAGCTTGGCTGATATAATTACATTGTAGTCTTCACTGATTTCTTGCTAAAACTCAGGATGTTTTTGTCCTCCTGGGATTGCAATCTGTGCCTGTTTCAGAGTAGGAACGTGTTTCTTGGATGTCTGTTTTTTTTTCTCCTACTAAATTTACAGCAAGGTCATTAAAAATTAACGTTTGTACAATTATGCATAGAAAATGCCAGTCCCTGCAAGTAGCTCCAGTGCTTGCCGTGGAGCTTCTTACTGTGTTTTCCCTGCTTACTGCTTATCTGCTAGCAAGGATGTACAGAGAACCTTTGGAAAGCCCAGACTTGCTTGTGATCAACGAGTACCTGGCTCCAGGGTTTTGTCTTCCGAAGGCAGCCAGGGATTATTCATATTCTCTTCCTAGTTCCTTCTTCTGAAGGACAAATGCCACAAAACACAGGGCTGGCCAGGAATTAAATGGTACTGGTTGACATATGCATTTGCTGTTATTAATATTGTCTTCTCCTTTTCCACAGGCCTTGCCTTACGTGTGTCTCCTCATTGCAATGCTCTTCTTCATCTATGCCATTATTGGCATGCAGGTAAAATTCAGGCTTTAATACTGACCGTAAGTAGCCTGGTTTGGTCCCACTGGTTTGGGGTGTAAATGGGGTATTGCCAGCTCAGCAGGATTGGCACCTGAGTTTGGATGGGGCCAAAGTCCAGTGTCAGGTAAATTAGAAGTGTGGAAAAAAAAGCCACTTTTTCTACCCTTGTTGCCAAGTCTTGTTTGGAACATGGCCCTGCTGGTGCAGGTATTTCATAGAACCATAGAACGGTTTGGGCTGGAAGGGACCTTAAAGCCCACCCAGTCCTGCCACTGCCCGGGGCAGGGACACCTCCCAACAGACCAGGTTGCTCCAGCCTGGCCTTGAACCCCTCCAGTGGATGGGGCAGCCACAGCTTCTCTGGGTGACCTGTTCCAGTGCCTCACCACCCTCACAGCAAAGAAGTTCTTCCCCAGATCTCATCTCCATCTCCCCTCTTTTAGTGTCAGACCCTTCCCCCTTGTCCTAGGGCTTCCATCCTTGATCAAGAGTCCCTCTCCATCTCTCCTGGAGCCCCTTTAGGGACTGGAAGAGACTCTAAGGTCTCCCTGGAGCTTTCTCTTCTCTGGGCTGAACCCTCCAACTCTCTCAGCCTGTCCCCATAGGGACATATTTCTGGGCATTGAAAGAAGGGCATGGGCAGGCAAGGTGGTGTGGGGTGAGGAGCCTCCAGCACAGATCTGTGGGGTGGCAGGGCCAGCCCTGGCTCCCGCGGGCAGGACATGTCCCTTCCTCTGGTCACAGGCATGTCAAAAGTCTAAGAGCAGAGAGCAGCTTGGGACCTTTCAGAAAAGAAAGGTTCCAGGTTTCATGGCCTGAGATGGAGCTGAACTGTTGGAAAGGGTCTGTGGGAAGATGAAGCCTGTTAAAATGATTCTTTTTTCTGGTTTCATCTCCACAGCACGTTATTATCTCCCTCTTTAGCAGAGAAGTTATTCTAGCTTTTGAGATCCCTTGAACCAGGATGAATTCTTGCCTTTTCTCCCAACTCTACTCAATGTACCTTTAATTGACAACATCCAAGTGAGCTGGCGTTTGGCCTGAATCGCTTTTGTTTTCTGTGACAGGTATTTGGAAACATTGCACTAAATGATGAAACCTCCATTAATCGGCACAATAACTTTCGCACCTTCCTCCAAGCCCTGATGCTGCTGTTCAGGTAAGCAGAGTGTAAAACACCAGAAGAATTGCATGCAAGGGGTATGTAAATCCTTGTTTCCCGGTATTTTAGCCGCTGGGACTTAGGCGGCTTTGAAGGAAGGTATTTGGAGTAAAGCATCCATTCCTGCTCCCTCCTCCTCGGCATTAAGGGTTGTCCTGGCACATCTCTGAATATGACAGGTCTGAATCAACACCCAAAGTGACACCCAGTGCTGTGACACCACCCCGTCAGCTCAGGCAGAAGCTTAATATAAGACAGAAAGCACCTCTTTTAACCGAGCTGTGTGGTTCCTGTCATGAAGCT